>SJYC01114738.1:0-54795 GCA_006408675.1 Madoqua kirkii | reverse complement strand
CCATAACCAAACAGTTGGCTGATTTATGGATTTTGGCAATGACATTGGACAGGATTACTGATGTAATACTAGGCAGTGACATGAAGTTTAGTGCATTGGATGCTTTGTAGGTCTTATGGAAGAAGATTATGTTGTACCCATTTTTCTTTTTTAATGCTTAAAAATTATAAAGTAATACTGTAAAGATATTACAGGTCTACAAAGGACAGGGATAAAAATGCCCACATACTCACTGTTATGGAGAAAGAAATGGCAGCCCACTCCAGTATTCTTGCCTGGGAAATCCCACGGACAAGCTACAGGCAGGAGAGCTGGACAGAACCGAGTGACTAAACATTATTTACTATCTAGTTTAAGAGGAAAGAAGTTGCCAGTACATTTTAAGCCTTGTATATCATGTGGACAATTTATGACTGCACTGCACATTTCAGTTATTTTCGGATAGCTGAGGAGTGACTTAATATTAAATGTCTAGTTCCTCGTTTAATGTTAGATTTATATATCATATATCAGTAAACAATTTTGAGATATTATTTCTCTTTTTTTCCTCCTGTGTTTTCTTTTTATTATAACAAATTTGAATCATTGATAGTGTTTTCCTCTGTATAAAATGTTCTCAAAAAGTAATTGAAGCTACTTGATTAGGTAACTAAGATGGTGACTTTCAGCAGTACTGGGCTGGAATAGCAAGACCATAGCTATCAGAGCGGTTTTTGTGAAACAACTGCCCTGTGAGTATAAAGCAAGGAAGACAGTGGAAGTTGCCCCATAAGTCTTTAGGACTCTGTTCTTGGGTCTTGAAAAACCTCCTGCCTCCAGCTAAGTAATGGTCCCTGGTTGTTTACTGATCATGTCCTGGTCCCCAGAACCTGGAAGGTCACCTTACAGGGCAAAGGTTTCGTACCGAGAGTTCCTTGGTGGCACAGTGGATGGGAATCTGTCTGGCAATGCAGGGGACACGGGTTTGATCCCTGATCTGGAGGATTCCACGTGCTGCAGACCAGCTAAGCTTGTGCGCCACAAATACTGAAGTTCACACACCTTAGAGCCCGTGCTCTAGAGAAGCCACCTCAGTGAGAAGCCTGTGCAGTGCAGTGAAGAGTAGCCCCTGCTCACCATAACCAGAGAAAGCCACATGCCGCAGTGAAGGCTCAGAGCAACCAAGAAGAAACATTAGACAAATCCCTTGAGATGGGGAGATCATCCTGGATGCTGGGAGTTGGAAGTACGTATCATCACAGTGTCCTTGTAAGGCGAGGTGGGCAGAGGAGATTTCAGGCACAAGAGGAGAAGGCAGTGTGACCCCGGAGGCAACAGTGGAGTGGTGGGGCCACAAGCCAAGGAACACCAGCATCTATCAGTAGAAGAGGCAAGGGATGGCTTCTCTTCCAGAGCCTCCTTGAGGGGCTGTGGCCCTGCCAGCACCGTGATTTTCATGCAGCTTCAACTGGTTTCAGCCTGTTCTCTTATCTGCAGAACTGTGAGAGAATAAATTGCTGTTGCTTTAAGCCATGAATGTAGTGATCATTTGTTTTGATAGTCATAGGAAACCGATGGCACACCACCGACCTGGGTGGTTTGGCTCACGCTCATTCCACCTTTGTCTGTTCACGCTGCAGAGTCTGGATGGGGTGTCTCACAGTTGAGAAAGGCCTGAACCAGGGACCCAGAGACTTGTGTTACTCATCCTACATAGCTATGAAACTTAAAGGAATTCGGGCCTAAACATACCTGCCTTATTCTGAAAAGGATGAAGACAGCTCGCTCACAGATTTGAAAACAACACAGGGAGAGAACTTTAAAACAAATAAGAAAGATGACACATAGAAAAATAATAAGGGAAAAATAACTAAGTCAGGAGAAGCTTGGAGTAAGCTACTTTACCTCTGCTGGCCTCTGATTCTTCAGAAAGAGGCCTGTTATTACCACCCATGTAAGGATTAGGTTGAACATCATAAAATGCTGTTACATATTAGGTTTGTTTATAATTGTTATCACCATGTTTCATCCCATGACCACATGCTAATTGAATTTTTGGAGGAGATGGGAGTAATTTTTCCTCTTTGTACATTAACACAAAACATTTTGTAAGTCATATATCTGATAAGAGACTTGTATTTAGAATATGTTTTTTTAAAACTCCCACAGCTCAATCATAAAAAGATAAATAGCCCAATTTAAAAGTGGGCAAAAGATCTGAGCACTTCGCCAAAGAAGAGTAAGTTCCTGCAAGATACTAAACGTCATTAGCCATCACTGAAATGCAAATCGAACCCATAATGAGCTCTCATTTCAAACCCACTAGGATAGCTGTAATCAAAAAGATGGGCAATAGCATGCGTTGCCAATGATTGGAAAAATTACAGCTCTCCTCCATTCCTGGTGGGAACATAAAATGATGCAGCTGCTTTGAAGAACAGTTTGATGGTTCCTCAAAAAGCTAAACATGGAGTAACTGGGTGGTTCCACTCCTTGTTGTATATCCAAGAGATTTGGAACATATGTGTATGTAAAACATGTACATGAACATTCCTAGCAGCATCATTCAGAATAGCCTCGAAGTGGAAGCAAATGACAGCTTGTAATGGACAAACAAAATGTACTCTATCCAAACAAGGGAATAATGCTTGGTGACAAAAAGAAATGAAGTATTAATACATGCTATAACATGAATGAACCTTGAAAACATTATGCTAAATAAGTAATTCACAAAAGACCATATACTATATAATCCTGTTTGTATGGCTTCCCAGGTGGCTTAATAAGGAATCCACTTGCCAATGCAGGAGATACAGGTTCGGTCCCAGGGTCAGGAAGATCCCTTGGAGGAGGAAATGTAAACCCACCTCCAGAATTCTTGCCTGGAGAATTCCATGGACAGAGGAGCCTGGTGGGCTACAATTCATGGGGTTGCAAAAGAGTTGGACATGACTTAGCAACTGAACAACAAGGTGTATATGAAATATCCAGAAAAGGCAATCTGTAGAGATGGAAAATCAATTGAAGGTTGCCAGAAGCTAGGAAGAGGAGCTAATGATGAACTGCAAATGGGGCCAGGTTTTCTTTTGAGGTGGTGAAAATATTCTAAAGTTGATTACAGTAATAGTTGCTTGGTTTTGTGACTACCTAAAAACAATCGTACAATTTAAATGATTAAATTCTATGGTACATGAATCCAAAAAGAAGTTATTTTTTAAAGTAATACTAGATCATCACAAGGAGATTAGAAAATACAGAAGACAATTAAGGCCACTAAAACTACTGCTAATTTCACCAACCAGAGAAACCAAGAATATTTTTAATATATTGCCTTCTAATGTTTTCCCCCCAATGTGTAGGCCCTCCCCAAGTATATACTTTTTCTTCCATAGTAGGTGCCGTATGGAATATATAATATTATATTTTTACCTCTTCACTAACAGTTTATTTTGAGCATTTTCCAAAAGATTTTTAAAATAAGTTTACTGTAAAAAAAGATACATGCTTTTTTAAAAATAGTTTTAAAAAATGAACAAGTAAAAAGGGAAAAATAAAATCATTCATGATCCTGTTTTAATATTGATATTTTGCTGGGTTTTGATTTTTGTGTGTGTTCACTTTTAAGCTGATGCTCCTGAATAATGGCTGTCTTGACTTCAGATGACTTTTCCGTATCTAATTTATGTGGTTTTCCCCCTAATTAGCTAATGTCTGTTTGTTCCATCTGTCTTATAGTCATTTCTTTTTAATTTCATTTGGAAGCAGCAGAGTTACTGAGTAGTAAGATAGAGGAAGTAATTGAATCTCAGTCATGTTAAATTTGAGGAAATAGATCAAATTAGTGATTTTATGTTTCTTTCCATTACAAGGATTGTAAAAAATTATATATTTTTTTAACTTTTTATTTTGTTTTGGGACATAGCTAATTAACAATGTTATGATAGCTTCAGGTGGACAGCAAAGAGACTCAGCCATACATGCACATGTATCCATTCTCCCCCAAACTCCCCTCCCATCCAGGCTCCATATAACATTGAGCAGAGTTCTCTGTGCTATACAGTAGGACATTGCTGTTTATCTGTTTTGAATATAGCAGTGTGTACACATTCATCCCAAACTCTCTGTAAGTTCATTTGTATAATTTCTTTTTAGATTTTACATATAAACAATGTCATGCTAAAAAATGTAACTATGGAGTAGCTATCAGTTAAAATCAAGAGAAAGAATTCTGGTTTGGTTTTAATAAAAATAAATAAACTATACTTCTATGTAAATATGTTTATAAGTATGTTTTGAAAGATTAATCTGCTCATGTTAAATCTTAAATATTCGTAATTTTTGTAATATTATGTGACCAGTATGTTCAAAATTCACCAAACACCTTATATACTCCATGTTAGCAGTTGTTGAATGTCTGTTATCTCACATAATCCTCACAAGAGTCTATGGGAAAAGGTATCTATCCCCATTTCAGAAACAACAAAACATGTTGAGAGCATTTCTTTGAAGTTAATAGAGCTTGTAAATAGTGGAGCCAGGATTTAAACCCAGATTTAGATAACTTCAGAATTCTTCATCTCAAACCTGAAGAACTCTGTGTTTTCAATTCTATTCCAGTCCTTGTGCTAGATTCCAGTGAGCCTCAGACAGCTCGTAATATGACCTGTAGAGAGGAATCTTGACAAACCTAGAAAGCAGAGACATCACTTTGCCGACAAAGGTCTGTATAGTCAGAGCTGTGGTTTTTCCAGTATTCATGTAGGGATGTGAGCACTGAAGCGTAAAGAAGGCAGAGCACTGGAGAATTGATACTTTTGAACTGTGGGGCTGGAGAAGACTCTTTAAGAGTCCCTTGGACTGCAAAATCAAACCAGTCAGTCCTAAGAAACCAACCCTGAATATTCATGGGAAGGACTGATGCTGAAGCTAAAGCTCCAATACTTTAGCCACCTGATGCGAAGAGCCAACTCTTTGGAAAAGATCCTGATGCTGGGAAAGGTTGAGGGCGGGAGGAGAAGGGGTCAACAGAGGATGAGATGTTTGAATGGCATCACCAATTCAGTGGACATGAGTTTGAGCAAACTCTAGGAGATGGTGAAGGGGGAGGAAGTCTGGTGTGCTGCAGTCCTTGGGGCTGCAAAAAGTCAGACATGACTTAGCCACCGAACAACAACAAACAACTTGTGTTCTTTTTGCCTAGCTTTTCTGCTGGGAAGAAAAGCAGAAGTGAGTCACAGTCAAAGCAAGTGTGACCAGCAAGAGCAAAGGCTTGAAGATCTCTTCAAGGAGGAGTTACTCCAGGGCTGCTAGAGCACTGGGGGTGAGGACTTGGGGTAGGCAGCTCAGGAGCGTTGGTCACCCGTTTGTAAGGGTTTATATAGGAGAGCAAGCAAGACAAGCCTTCATGGTAGAAAGAGGAGCCTGCCTCAGTGTGGAGAATGCACTGGCAGAGGAGAGGATGTTAGGAAGCCATCAGGATCTTGACTGGGGGAGAGGGCTGAAGTGGCCTGACAGTCTTGGAGGAGTGAAGGGGAGGGAGCGGGGCAGTGCACGCAACCTGCGTGAACTCGTCTTTGGGCCCAGAAAGAAAGCACTTTCCTGACGGCTCACATGGTAAAGAATCTGCCTGTCGTGTGGGGGACCCCTGGGTCAGGAAGATCTCCTGAAGGAGGGCCTGGCAACCCAACTCAAGTATTCTAGCCTGGAGAATCCCACGGACAGAGGAGCCTGGTGGAGATTGCAAAGAGTTGGACATGACAGAGCGGCTAACACTTTCACAACTTCACTCAAGATGTGTCAAAGAATGGGAATGCCTAAAGTGTGGTTTTTATCTATAAAGTAAGCGCCAGGAGCGAGGAGCCTGAAGATGCAGGAAACAGAAGAAACAGTGTTAGAACAAGGTCCCAGGGAGCTTGGAAAGAAAGCAGGGCAAGGATATAAAATGGGGGACAGGCACCTCATCTTCTGAAGACTTGAAGGAAGAAATAAAAATGGATGTGAGTTGAGTAAGTGATAGTTGCTAAGTCGTGTCTGTCTCTTTGCAACCTCGTGGACTGTAGCCCACCAGGCTAGAGTACTGGAGTGGGCTGCCATAAACTTGAAGGAAGAAATGGATGCAACTTTAGTCAAATTTAGCTGTAGGGCAGCAAATGTCTACTTGGGAGCACAGGAGGAATTGGGTAGGTAGCTTAAGGAGAGTGACCAAAATTTTTAGAGTAGCTGCCAAAGGGAGAATAAAAGCAAATTTAAACGTTGCCTGCCAAGTGGTGGCAAATCTGGGGCTTGGAAACCAGAAGTTGTTAATGACATCAGGCTGTGCTGGTAGATGCTGGCTTTCATTTGGAAGCAAGTATTTTTCTTCTTGGCTTTTCCTTTCTTTTCCTTCCTTCCTTTCCAGTTTTTTTTTTTTTAATGCAGAATTTATTTATTAAAAACTAGTTCTCTTCTTTTGCAGCACTTGAAATCCCTGTCAGTTTGTTTAGTTAGCCAAAAGTTTTTTTTTTTAATGTGAAATATAAAAGTATGAGTTTATTAATAATACAGAAGCTATAATAGAATCCAGACGTTGAGTAACTATTTATTGCTTCATATTAGAGCATGCAGAGGTGGCCAAAATAGCATGGACTCTGACACACAAACAGCTGAAATTTTAGCCGTGTGTGTGTATGCATGTGTGGCTGCATATAAGTAGTTTGGATCCAACCACCTCCTCAAAAGTTACATTTGAAATTTCCAAAAGCATTTTTACTGGGTTGGCCAAGATTTTACAGAAAAACTCCAACCAACTTTTTGGCCAACATGCTATATTTGAAACCATACATTCATGTGCTGCAAATGTCCTAGTAAAGCATATTCAAGACCCAGTCGACCCAGTCATATTCCCTGAGATCCCTTTAAAAAAATCTATTTAGCTATTTTAGAGAAATCACAAGTTATTTAGCAAATGTTTTATGCAATTGTTACTGGAGCGCTGCATTATAGCTCAAAGAAGTGCTGGGTTTTGGTTTTCAGACTGAATTTGCATCTTTAAAGATAAAGTGATAATTTAACTCAGTCCCAAACTTATAAACAAGATGAATTTTCCAGATAAGAATAGTGGAGTGGATGTCCATTCCCTTCTGCAGGGGATCTTCCTGACCCAGGGAGTGAACCCAGGTCTCCCTGCTTTGCAGGCAGATTCTTTACCATCTGAGCCACCAGGGAACCCCAAATGGTGTCATAAACACTACAAAATGTTTACAGCAGAACAGGCAAACTTCCTACAGCTTTTCGATACAGCTGCATTTGAAAAAACCTAAGGAAATGACATTGGCCATATCTTTTGATGGTCTCATTCATCCCTTTTTAAAAAACTTTATTCTCAAGAAGAGAATTGCTGAATCACAGGATATGTGTGTGTTGAACTTTAGAAAAATACTGCAGGGGCTTCCCTGGTGTCTCCCTGGTGTCAGAGAATCCACTTGACAGTGCAGGAGACACGGGCTCCATCCCTGATCCAGGAAGATCCCACATGCCTAGGATCAACTGTGCTCCTGGGCCACAACTCCTGAGCCTGTTCTCTAGAGCCTGGGAGCCACAGCTGCTGAAGCCTGAGTGCCCTAGAGCGTGGACTCTGCATCAAGAGAAGTACCGTCGTGAGAGGCCCACGTACTGTAACTGGAGAGTAGTCCCCACTTGGCAACTAGAGAAAAGACCGCTCAGCAACCAAGACCCAGCAGTCAGGAAAAAATAGAAAATACTGTCAAGCAGTGTCTGAGTAGCTGTACAACTTGGGCTTCCAAAAGTATGTGAGAAAGTTCTAGTGGGCCCACATCTTCACCAAAAATATATATTTTGCCAGTCAGGTTTTTATATAGTTATTCTGCTTTGGTCCTTTTCATTTCCATATAAATTGTTGAATCGGTTTTAATTTCCACAAGAAATCTTGCTGGAATTTTAATGGTGCTTGTACTGAACCTGAAGGTCAGTTTGGAGACAGTTGACATCTTTGCAGTATTGACTTTTCATGATACACCATGGATATTCCTCCAGCTCCTAAGAACTTTTATAACTTTACTCAGTAGTATTTGCGGTTTTCTGTGTAAAGATCTTGCACAACTTTTGACATGTGGGTGCTTTATAAGATACATGGAATGATATAAATGTGCTTTAGAAATGGGACCAGCAGGTTGAATTCCTAATTATAATCCTTGTAGCTTTGAAGCCAATAGTCTAGTTTTATATGGCAGCCCACTCTGTGTCAAAAGAGATGGGATATGTGTGGGTTTTCCAATTGTTTATGCAACAAATATCCTACCATGTGCTTCATAGATACTGCCGTATGTCTAGCACTTTTCTAAACACTGGGAAGATGGTGATAAACCCCAGAATAAGGTATTTGGAATTCAGTTCACTATGGAAAAGAAAAGAAAGCTTGACTGAAGTGGTAGATAAGCCAGAACGCAGAGTATATTTAGGCGCTGAGAAGTTGAGAGGCTAGGCAAATACGGGATGATCTGTGCTGTCCTGTGCTTAGTTGGTCTGTTGTATCTGACTCTTTGTGACCCCATGGACTAATAGCCTGCCAGGTTCCTCTGTCCATGGAAATTCTCCAGGCAGTAACACTGGAGTTGCCATGCCCTCCTCCAGGGCATCTTCCCAACCCAGGAATCCCCCATTGCTGGTGGATTCTTTATGGTCTGAGCCACCAGGGAAGCCCATGAATACTGCAGTGGGTAAGCTATTCCTTCTCCAGGGGATCTTTCCTATCCAAAAATCAAACCAGGATTTCTGTTTGTAGACAGATTCTTTACCATCTGAGCTACCGGGGAAGCCCATGGGTGATCTATATGGTATACAAAGAAGTTGGCATAAGGCCTCACATATTTGTACTTGATAACCTGGTTGTGGCAGTTGCTACTATCATACCCTTTGTGGGGAAACATGGGGACGGAAGTCAGAATCTTGGAGGAGTAACCTGTAATTCATGAATAGGAATAAAAATGTAGCACATGAAGGAAGTCAGAAAATTAGTCCAGGGAGCCTGGGTCGGTCCTCAGGAGAATTCACTGTCGTGGAAGCCAACGGTATAAAGATTTCCAGTTGTCAAAAGTTGTATAGGCATCAAAGGGATGAGAAAACCCAGATCATTGATGTAGCAATTATGAGAGTATTGATTGACCTTTGAGAAAGCAGCTTTAGCGTGTGGACTCTCTAGAGAAGTTTTGGCAGAAGGAGAAAGATGGAAGAACCAAAGGAAGAGTGCTTTTACATTGAAGAAAACTTAGTAATACCTGAAAGCTTTAGGAAAATTTTAGTGGGTTACATTAATTTACCTATTGCTGCAAAACACATCATCCCAAAGTGTGGCCTTAAAAAAAAAACACCACAAACATTTCTGCAGATCAAAAGTTTGCTAAGATTAGCTGGATGATTCTGGTTCAGGATCATTGGGTACCAGCCTAGAAGCTGGCTGTCCAGGTGTGGTAATGGAAGGACATGGGTATTGTGATTTCAGTTATCTTCGTATATTAGAGAATAAGAACATCTACGGAGACTTGTTTGGACCAATAGACAGGTAGCTTCTCCAGAGTTGTGGATGTGAATGAAAGAGAAATGGGATTGTCAAGTAGCATGGCTTTACACCTGTAGGGACAGTATTCTGCAGAGAGCTGAAAGGGGTCACCAGTAATTTTTGCTCAAGATGTTTTCTTCTGCAGTGTCACATCCTTGAATTGACTTATTTTTGCCCAAACCCCAACTGTTGTTGTAAATTTAAAAGTTGGAGACACCAGCAATTAAAAACGATACCAAATATTTAACCCAGTTTTCAAAAACACTACAGGGTGAGGAATAACTATGTTTTATTCTCATTTGGGAAAGGAACCTTACTTTTCATTAGACTTAACAAGTGATAACAGCATATTCACCTATATTAAAAATTCATGATCTTAGCAGCAGTATCCAAAAATACTATAGAACAGAAATGTTGCTCCATAAAATAAATCCTTTTCTCTGTGAAAAATATATCTAAAGTTGTATGATTAACTTTGCTCTTGTGAAAGGAAGGAGGGGGATACAATAATTGGTATATCTGAAGTAGAAGGTGACAACAGGTTGCCTGGATTGGAAGTGTAGAGTTTAGATGGGTTTTACTTCTCATTCTCTGCCTAAAAGAGCTTTTGAATTTTCAAATCATCTGTGTATATTTCATTTATTTATTTCTTGTGTCAACAGATTATTCTAGGCATTGGGATCATCTGACTGTTTTGTTCTGTTTTCTTCCATATGTCTACGTATATTTTAAACTAATAATCCTTTTAAAAGATTCTACTGTGTTGGTAGTGATATATAGTACATTCAAAATGTAATTATATTTCCAAACTTGAAATGCAGTCAAACCTCTTTAATAACAAATTTGTTGCTCATACTTCTATTTTTAATCCTCCAAGACCACTGTTATTGTTAGTCACTCAGTCGTGTCTGACTCTGCAACACCATGGACTGTGGCCCTCCAGGCTCCTCTGTCCATGGAATTCTCCAGGAAAGAATACTGGAGTGGGTTGCCACTCCCTTCTCCATGGGATCTTCCTGACCCAGGAATAGAACCTGGGTCTCCTGCATTGCAGGTGGATTCTTTACATTCTGAGTTACTAGGGAAGCCCAGAAATACAATTTTGCATGGCTATTCCTCTGTTTGTGGAATTCTCCAGGCAAGAATACTTGAGTGGATAGTCTTAAACCTTCTCCAGGGGATCTTCCTGACCCAGAGATTGAACCTAGGTCTCCTGCATTGCAGACAGATTCTTGACTATCTTGAGTTTTTTGTTGTTTGTTTGGGTGTGTGTGTGTGTGTGGGTGTGTGTGTGCACACAATTTGTTTTGCTTTTAGAGGCAACTACAAGAGCTTCATGATTCATTTGGATATGTACTGCTCTGGATTACCTCTGTCTCTTGCTTTTTTAATTTCCTGTCATGAATTGGCAATCATAATTTAAATAGACTAATTTACTATATAATCAGTGCTTATAGGTAACCTATTCGTATTTGAAAAGCATACTGTTGTAACATTTTACATATCTTTATATTTTTAAAATACAGTTAAATTGTTTTCAGTTTTAGTTGAATTTTTTTCTCCTGTGGATTTTTTCAGAGGGAAAGATAATCTTCGACTTAATGAATGTCTGGAATTTTTGGTATCATTCAAGGAAAGCTGTGTGATTAAATTTTAAATAGTTGGTTTTGGTAATATGAAAGGGGAAGTCATTAAAAATGGGATCAACAGAAGCACTTTTCTTTCTGCTTGTCGGTGTCTGACACTGCAGAATAGTATTTGGTACAAACACTCACCGAAGATTTTTATTTTTCCTCAAAAAACAAATTCACACAAAGAGAAAATCAAAAACCTCTTCAACAGATGTTTTTTAAAAACCAGTGGTTGAATGCATCCATCACATTGTCCCATTGAATGCTGTTAAAATTCCTACAGAAAATAAAGGAGTTAATTTCCTTTGTATTGTTATTAGCCACGTCTCCAGGTAAAAAGCTGCCTGAGAAAAATGACCAGTTTACTGACTTGGAATCTGCACCATTAAGCTTGACTGAAGTATGGAAATGGAACATAGATGTTTACCAAGCCCCAGTAGTAGGTAGGCTGTGCCATTTATTTTACATGGCTTGTATTTTAAATAACACAGCTCTCAATCTTTTATAAAGCCAGAATGTGCTCAGAATTTATAATAAATGTGTTAAAAGCTCTATAGAGCACTTATTTCATGAATGTACCTTAATTTCAATTATTTCCCTGTAGAAGACTGGCATTTAAGATTGATTTCATTTTATGTACTGCTTTAAAAAAAAAAAAAAAGACCAAAAAATCTAGTAGTTTGTTGTTGGTTCTGTTGTTGCTGACCTAGGTGAAATGATGAGATTGATTTATAATCTCTTCTCTAGTAAATTGTGTAAATCTGAACAAAAGCCAAAAATTCTTGTATAAAAAATGTCTTTATTCAACAATAAGAAAACAGCTTAATTAAAATATGAGCAAACAAAGATCTGAGTAGACATCTTGCCAAAGAAAAGACACAGATGGCCAAGAAGTATATGAAAAGATGTTCAACAGGTTTTTTGTTGGCGAATCCAAGTTGAATAATAGTGAGATAACACCATACACCTTTGAGATAGGCTAAAATCCAAAAAAACTGGCAAGATCATTTGCTGGCAGTGTCGTGGAGCAACAGAAACTCTGTGACGCATTGTTGTGTTGGAAACACAAAATTGGAAGACAGTTTGGCAGTCTCTTATAAAGCTAAAGATAGTCTTAGCATACAATTCTGTAGTCGTGCGTCTTGGTATTTACCCAAATGAGTTGAAAACTTATGTCCACACCAAAACCTTGTACGTGATGTTTATAGCAGCTTTATACAGAGTTGCCAAAACTAGAAGCAGCAAAAATGATATCTTTTAAGAGGTGAATGGATAAACAAACTGGTACATCCATATATAATGAAATATTACAGAGCAGTAACAAGAAATGGACAAGCCACAAAAAGACACAGTTCAGTCACTCAGTTGGTTCTGACTCTTTGCAGCCCCATGGACTGCAGCATACCAGGCTTCCCTGTCCATCACTGATTCCCAGAGCTTGCTCAAACTCATTTCCATTGAGTTGGTGATGCCATCCAACCATCTCATCCTCTGTCGTCCCCTTCTCCTCCTGCCTTCATTCTTTCCCAACATCAGAGTCTTTTCCATTGGGGTCAGGATAACCGCTAAAGAAGGAAATAGCAACCCATGCCAAGGATTCTTGCCTGGAAAATTCCATGGACAGAAGAGCCTGGCAGGCTATGGGGTCTCAAGAGTCGGACACAACTTAGCGACTAACCCACCACTGCCAAATGAAAGAAACCAATCTAAAAAGTCAGCAGAATTGTGTGGTTCCGTGGACATTCTGGAAAAGGCAAAGCTATAGAGTCAATAAAAAGATAAGGGGTTTGGGAGCAAGGAGGGCTGAAGATGTGAAGCACAGGTCATTTTTAGGGTGGTAGACCATTCTGTGTAATGTTGGAGTTGAGGTAACTGGACAAAACCCACTGGATTTTACTCACAAAGAGAGAAACAAAACTGCATATTCTAAAAATCACTTAGGGGTCACAGGACAGGATGCAAACTGTCATAAAAGAAGCTAACTGTTAGGTTTATGACACAGCCTTACTGAGACAGAAGTTGCGGACCAGAGTGACTTTGAAAGTGAATGGTGTCTGTAAAACTAAAGACAAAAGACTCTATACACACCTATGGCTGATTCATGTTGGTGTTTGACAGAAAACAACAAAATTGTGTAAAGCAATTATCCTTCAATTAAAAAATAAATTAACTTAAAAAAAAAAACTGTACATAAACACTCTAGGGTCAGGAAAAAGAGGGAAACTCTGAAAAGGTCACAACCAAGAAGAGCCTGAGGCACAATGACTGAATATAACATGGTACCCTGGGTGGGGTTCTGAAATAGAAAAATGACATTAGGTAACAGCTAAGGGACTCTGACTAAGCTACGGACTTTGGTTAATAAGAAAGTATTCTATTAACTGTCAAACTCTCTTTGAAATTATGGATTACAAACATCATCCCATGCAGATGCATTTTAAAATTTTTTCCAGAGTTAACAGATGGTTTGAGTTTAGGCATGTCTGTGTTCATTTCATAATTATTGCCTAATTAATGTGTAACAGTTTTATCTGTTTTGTACACCAAACATTTCTGTACTTTAGAAATCTTGATAGAAGTATCTTTGAAGATGTGGTAAGCATCGCCTAATTTAATGATATGTTTGTTCTTAGCTGCAGGAATCATGCAATGTAGTTGTATGCGTGCACCCTCTTAGGGGTATACAACAGCCCCTCTTGCTAAGCACACTCAGTCATTGCTAACTGAAATAGTGAATGGGCGCAGAGCTGATTCAAGCACTAGAAACTTCCATTTATTCACAAACCACCTCTTGCCATGAAGAATTTGAAATGGCTTGTAACAAAAAGACAGTAAGTTAACAATAAATACATCAAGAAGGGAGGTGAAGAATCTATGCCAGAGAAAATAACATGTTTGAGTCAGACCCAGAAGTGTACATAAACATATCTTTTTAAACAGAGATATGTCAGGTTTCATTTTAGTTACTCTTTAATCCTGGGATGACATGCCCAGATGCCTGAGAGCCAGGCGGATACGGTAAACACGTGCATTGGGTCAAGCATAATGCCGTCGGGGTGGGGAGTGTCTGCCTTCCCTGCCAATGGCGGTCACTCCATCCAACTCCATGCTTCAGGGAGGTAGCTACCAGTTTGCTTGGCCTAAGATTTTGCTCAGTGGATAAGCTCACATAATCCAAAAGATGTTACTGCTGCTACTGCTGCTGCTGCTGCTGCTGCTGCTAAGTCGCTTCAGTCATGTCCCACTCTGTGCGACCCCACAGACGGCAGCCCATTGGGCTCTGCCATCCCTGGGATTCTCCAGGCAAGAACACTGGAGTGGGTTGCCATTTCCTTCTCCAGTGCATGAGAGTGAAAAGTGAAAGTGAAGTCGCTCAGTCGTGTCTGACTCAGCGACCCCATGGACTGCAGCCTACCAGGCTCCTCCGTCCATGGGAGTTTCCAGGCAAGAGTACTGGAGTGGGATGCCATTGCCTTCTCCAAAAGATGTTACTAGATAAATATTTATTTGTTTTACTGAATCAGGAAGAATATTTTATGTGTGTGAGGGTTTTTTGTTGTTGTTGTTTCTGTCAATCATTGTGCACATCACATCTGGATTTTATCCAAATAGCTTTGCAGTGAGTTGATCCTGACCTAATTTTGATTCCTGCTTCCAAAATGTTGCTGATAAACCCCTCCCCATAACTGTAAAATTAATGTGTTGTTATTCAGTTGCTAACTTGTGTCTGATTCTTTGTGAACCCATGGACTGCAGCACGCTAGGCTTCCCTGTCCTTCACTATCTCCTGGAGTTTGCTCAAATGCATGCCCGTTGAGTCAACGATTCCATCCAACCGTCTCATCCTCTGTCATTCCCTTCTCCTCCTGCCTTCAATCTTTCCCAGCATCAGGATCTTTTCCAAAGAGCTCTTTGCATCAGGTGACCAAAGTATTGGAGCTTCAATTCAGCATCAGTCCTTCCAATGAATATTCATTGGATATTAATATAATACTTCTAAATTCTGTGGCTGTGATAGGTGCACTTTAAAAGTAAGATGTGCCATTGACTTGTGAAATATCTTGTCTTTGTTGTTGTTCAATTGCTCTGTCATGTCTGACTCTTGGCAATCCCCTTGACTGCAGCACACCAGGCTTCCCTGTCCTTCACCATCTCCCAGAGGTTGCTCAAAGTCATGTCCAGCGAGTTGATCATGCCATCCAATCATCTCATCCTCTGTCATCCCCATCTCCTCCTGCCTTCAGCATCAGGATATTTTCAGATGAGTCAGTTCTTCACTTCAGATGGCCAAGGTATTGGAGTTTAAGCTTCTGCATCAGTCCTTCCAATGAATATTCAGGACTGATTCCTTTAGGATTGACTGGTTGGATCTCCTTGCAGTCCAAGGGACTCTCAAGAGTCATCTCCAACACCACAGTCCAAAAGCATCAATTCTTCAATGCTTAGCTTTCCTCACAGTCTAACTCTCGCATTCATACACAACTAGTGGAAAAACCATAGCTTTGACTAGACGGACGTTTGTCGGCAAAGTAATGTCTCTGATTTTTTTGCTAAGTTGCTGATAGCTTTTCTTCCAAGGAACAACTGTCTTTCAGTTTCGTGGCTACAGTCACAATTGACAGCGATTTTGGACCCCCCAAAAATAAAGTCTATATGTACGCTTTGTCTCTTATAAATTCGATTCTGTATTCGATTCTATCTGCATTGGAGTTCTCTTTCAGCCACAATGCAACAGCACTTGTAAGACAGTAAGGGATAGACACCCACAAAAAGGGTCTCTTCATGCTCTCTGTGTGAAGTGCCAGGTGGTACCTGGCTTTTGCCTGTTCTGCCGATCCCAGAGTGAGCATCTCAGTACCTAGATATTTCATGGCCCCAGGACTGCTGGGGTTGCCCCATCTGGATGGAGATTTCTAGAGAAGCATGGAGTTGGGCTTTTTTGTGGTTGCTGTTGTTTGTGTATCTTTGGCTGGCTCGGTCTTTCGTTGCTTGGGGGCTTTTCTCTGGTTGCCGTGCGTGAGGGCCTCTCTCTGGTTGCGGCATGTCAACTTTTTATTGCGGCGGCTTCTCTTGTTGCAGAGCACAGGCTCTCAGGCACGCAAGCTCAGTGGTTGCAGCACGTGGGCTCCGTAGTTGTGGCGCACGGACTTAGTTGCTTCACAGCATGTGGAGTCTCCTGTATCAGGGCTTGAACCCATGTCTCCTGCATCGGCAGAAGGATTCTTTACCACTGAACCACCAGGAAAGCTCCAAATACGGAGTTTTATTTCCATGTCGAGTTTTAGCACAGAATTGCAAATGTTGCTTGTTCTTTTCCCTTGTTATGTTGGTCTGCCTTCTTGGATGGACCACTCTGCTGGTCCATAGAACCTTCCTGTTAAACAACAGGGGTAGCAAACAGTCTATTTATTCCATCTTTCTCTTGAGAAGCAAAAACGGCTATAAAGTGATGTTAGAGGGTCCTAAACTACCAAGAAATTTCATTACGGCTCCCCATATTGGTAAATAATTAGGTTCTCTTTCATTTGTGATTTAGATCAGAATGCTTTTTAACTTGGCTTTTTCTTAAATGAGCTGGATGGCATTTGTGTTGTGAGAATTAATCT
The DNA here is from genome assembly GCA_006408675.1 of Madoqua kirkii. Classification (NCBI taxonomy): domain Eukaryota; kingdom Metazoa; phylum Chordata; class Mammalia; order Artiodactyla; family Bovidae; genus Madoqua; species Madoqua kirkii. Next base: position 38,026 of record SJYC01114738.1, on the reverse strand, counting down.
GAAATTCAGCACGTAGATTCACATATTAAATCCTAGAATGTTGTATGTAATGAGAAAGATCCCAGATTATATCCAAGGAAGAACTGTAGAATGTTGTGCTGTATTATAGCAGGTTGAAGTACTTCAAATCTTTACATATTTCATATTACAGCTATGTCAGTTAATTTTTAATATTTGTAAAATTCATACAGCATAAAATAAGCCATTTAAAATCATATGGTTCAGTGGCATTCAGTTTATTCCCAATGGTAGACAGCCATCACCTCTAGCTAGTTTCAAAATAATTTCATCGCCTCAAAAGGAAACCCTGTGCCTAGTAAGCAGTTGTTCCCAATTTCCTCCTTCTCCCCAGGACCCTGGCAGTCACTGATCAGCTTTCTGTCTCTGAATTTACCTTCTCTAAGTATTTCTTATGAATGTAATCATGCAGTATGTGACCTCCTGTGTCCGCCTTTTTTCACTTAACGTAATGGTTTTGAGGTTCAGCCATGTTGTATCATCTTGTGGCTGAATATTGTTCCATTGTGTGTATGTGGTACGTTTTCTTTACTCATTGACCCACTGATGGACATTTGGGTTGTTTCTGCCTTTTGGCTTTTGTGAAGCATGCCGCTAGAACATTTGTGTACAAGTATTTGTTTGAGTTCCTGTTTTCCATTCTTCGGAGTATATATCTAGAAGTTGAATTGGTAGGTAGTAAGGTAATTTTAATTCTGCGTTTAACTTTCTGAGGAACTACTCAACTGTGTTCCATAGCAGCTGAATTTTTACATTCCTGACAATACTACATATTTATGCTGGGCCCTCAGACTGACACTGGGACTTTCAGATGGAATTCTGAATAATCAGGATGTTTTATCTTTGGGTCCAAAAAAACTAGTATATATTGTTTGTTTGAAAATTTTCAATGGAAGCCTATGAAAGTGGCCCATGTCTAAAGATTGTGTTTAAGTCCATCCATACTGTTATGCCATTGATCCTCAGGCATCTAAACAAAAATTTTAAGGGCAGTATTTAAGAAGTGAATGTGCTCTGTTATTTGTTAGGGTATCTATACCTTTCATTTTGTGTTTTATATCTGATGTGTAAATAGCACTTTTGAAATGTTTAACTGACCTAACAATCAGAGTAGTAATGGACACACAGATTGCTTTCAGTAGGAAAACATTCTTGACTAGTAATTTTCAAATCCAGTTTCTTATTTGATTGATAGTAATTTCACTGCATAAAGGAAAGTACCAACTTTCTGGCCTTCCAGTTTTCACTTGGATACATCTTTTGTTTCTTTTTCTGTTGGCAGCTTGTGTGTTTGTGTTAGTCACTCAGTCGAGTCTGACTCTTTGCAACCCCATGGATTGTAGCCCACCAGGTTTCTCTGCCATGGACTTCTCCAGGCAAGAATATGGATTGGGTTGCCATTTCCTTCTCCAGGGGATCTTTGCGACCAAAGCTGGCAGCTTGATCTGCCTTTGCTTGCTCATTGCTGAGATTTTCCCGTCTCTAACTGCACTGAACTGGTTTCTCCCTGCTGAATTGCATTTCGATTGGTTTAAACATGGCTTATTACTTTGTCACAGAATGTGATGGACCCTTTAGGCCCCCACCAATCTGCTGTCCACACATCCTCCAACTTTCTTCCGTTGGAGAGAGTCCAGACTTTGTTCTGGTGCTTGTTTCTTCCATGTGTTCTGGGAAAGTGAGTCTCCTCAGTCCTAGGGTGTTGATCATAATTATGCTTAGGGAGTTAGTCCTAGGCCGTATGCCAGTGATTGGTCTAAGCTGAAGAACTGTGCAAGTTTTCTTCATTTTTCCTTAAAAAAAAAAAAAGAGCCTAAGCCAAGAATTCGTTCCCTTTTTTACAATGAGAGCGCAATACTTAGAGCTGCAGTGGCTACTGTGGAACCATGAGAAAAAGTAAGGGACTCACAGAGGAGCCCACCCAAGGGCCATGGCATGAGCTTCTGAACTAGTCATCCCAGAGACCGTTCTGCCTCTCTTGCCATTTGAGATACTGAATTTTTCACAGTTTGTGCAGCTTTTAAAAACAGCTATTTAACTTTTTATATTATATTAACGTTTAGCTGATTAACAGTATTGTGGTAGTTTCAAGTAGACGGCAAAGGGACCCAGCCACACATATATGTGTATCCGTTCTCCCGCAAACCCCACTGCTATCCATGCTGCCGCATGACATTGAGCAGCATTCCCTGTGCTATACAGTAGGTCCTTGCTGGTAATAATCCATTTTAAATATAGCACCCAGTCTTAAAACAGTGTTTATTGTTAACAATGTAAACCCACTCCAGTATTCTTGCTTGGAAAATCCCATGCATAGAAGAGCCTGCTGCTGCTGCTGAGTCGCTTCAGTCGTGTCCCACTCTGTGCGACCCCATAGACGGCAGCCCACCAGGCTCCCCCATCCCTGGGATTCTCCAGGCAAGAACCCTGGAGTGGGTTGCCATTTCCTTCTCCAATGCATGAAAATGGAAAATGAAAGTGAAGCCGCTCAGTCCTGTCCGACTCTTAGCGACCCCATGGACTGCAGCCTACCAGGCTCCTTCGTCCATGGGATTTTCCAGGCAAGAGTACTAGAGTGGGGTGCCATTTCCTGGCAGGATACAATTCATGGGGTTGCAAAGAGTCGAACTCAACTGAGTGACTGTGAGCACGTTGCTATTTATTTGGCTGTCCCAGGTTTCCACACATGAGATTTTGACCTTTGCTATGGCATGCGGTTATTTAGTTGCGGCATGTGGGGTCTAGTTCCCTGATCAGGGATCAGATCTTAGCTACTGGACCACGAAGGAAGTCTCAAGCCACTTTTAAATTGAGTATTCTGTAACTGAGCACATCCTAACTCATACCAAAGGATAGGCAGAAAATGTTTTGTTACAATGTGGGGGAAAAAAAAACAAACCCAGCTTAGTATACATCATAATTCCTACATGTAAAACTCAGGAAATTTTATAGGTAAAAATACCAGCTGTCCAGTGATTCTGAGGCAACCAGAATTTGAGTTTAGGAACCACTGGCCTAGAGCAAATGTCTAAAATTTCTGTTCTCTGGAACTCTTAATTACTGCTAGTCTTTTTTTTTTGCTGATAATAAAAAAGTATTTGAATTTCACATTTCAGAAGCTAAATTTTGATAACAAATGCTGAAAAATTGGTTATCAAAGGCAGAAAATATATGTGAAAGTATCATTGTTGAATTTGTCCTTTGTTCTGTTTGCCCTGTTTATTTAGCAGCTTTGTTTAGACGTAGCAAATATTTTACAATTTGAGGAAAGGGATTTAAAAAAATTTATTTATTTAGCTGTGTCAGGTTGTACTTGTGATGCACATGTACATGTACATCTAGTTCCCTGACAAGGAATCGACCCCAGGCCCTCTGGACTGGGAGCACAAAGTCTTAGCCACTAGACCACCAGGGAAGGCCCTAAAGGGACTTTATGTTGTTGTTATTTTCTTTCCCGTTCTGTTTTATATACCTTGAAAATCACTTTGCCATTTCCTAAATACATTGTCTTACACCAGACTCTTCTGTTATGGAAATGGGACTCGAACCTTTAGGCAAGAGAAATTAGCTGGTTTATATACTCAAACTCTGTAAAAGCCATGGATGCAAATCTGGGGAGTGGCAGTAGGGTTTGGAATCAGTAACGCTTAACTCATTGGCAACCCACTCCAGTACTCTTGCCTGGAAAATCCCATGGACGGAGGAGACTGGTAGGCTGCAGTCCATGGGGTCGCGAAGAGTCAGACACGACTGAGCGACTTCACTTTCACTTTCCACTTTCGTGCATTGGAGAAGGAAATGGCAACCTACTCCAGTGTTCTTGCCTGGAGAATTCCAGGGACGGCAGAGCCTGGTGGGCTGCCTTCTGTGGGGTTGCATGGAGTCGGATGTGACTGAGGCGACTTAGCAGCAGCAGCAGCAGCACTTAACTCATAGGGTTTTTGCTGCTTTTCTCTGTTTGGTCTTATTATCTCAGCCCTTCCTCCACAACTAGAACAATAGCTGCTGACAGGTCCAGACCCTCTCCCCATAGCTTCATCACCCTGGAGGAGCCCCTCTTGATTGACTGTTTTGCAACAAGTTCTGGGCCAGGTACAAGAAATATAGCAAAGAACCAGGATATCCCTGACATCAGTCCAGTGATGGTGACAGAGCCGCGTGGACCCCTGAATTTAGGGACACAGTCGTTAAGTGACATCAGTTGCAGTGAGTTGTAGTAACATTTAGTGGCTAGCTGTGTTATTTGGAAAGTCTGTTTGACTATGGTGGGATTGACCTGCTAAAGAGTAGTTTCCCCTTTCAAGTAAAGCATCCTCAGTGTCAAGCCTTCTAGGATTGGAATCAGGGCCCTAGAATCCTTCCACTTTCCTACTTCATCCTAGCATGAGACTTTCTTTCTCAAGATTACTTTGTGTTCTTTGTGTTCTGAAATGGCTGTCATTCCATCCAGGAGAAATAAAATCAGAAGAGCCAAAAAGCATTCATTGCCTATCTAAGTCAGCTCCCTTTAAGCATCCTTTCCCAGGCCCCACATGGCACCTGTTCACAGCTGTATCTTAGTAATGTGATCTTACCTGATTGCAGGTAAGCCAGGGAAGGCAATCCTTTGTTTGGGGACATTGCTTCCCTGAATGAAGCTGTATAAGAATGAGATTGGGTGGTGGATCGAATGGTCTTGGAGTTGTTGCCACAAGACCACCTGATTTGTGTGTGTTGTATAATCATGATGAGTAAAGGATGACTTGGGAGGACCCTTCATTGAGTCAGTTGCATATGTTAAAAGTCTCTTTGGTCCCCCAGGCAGTCCCCACCTGTCTCTTATACACATCTCACTGGCACATTTGATTTTTCCAAAATCACTGCAGATGGTGACTGCAGCCATGAAATTAAAAGACACTTACTCCTTGGAAGAAAAGTTATGACCAACCTAGATAGTATATTCAAAAGCAGAGACATTGCTTTGCCCACTAAGGTTCATCTAGTCAAGGCTATGGTTTTTCCTGTGGTCATGTATGGATGTGAGAGTTGGACTGTGAAGAAGGCTGAGCACCGAAGAATTGATGCTTGAACTGTGGTGTTGGAGAAGACTCTTGAGAGTCCCTTGGACTGCAAGGAGATCCAACCAGTCCATTCTGAAGGAGATCAACCCTGGGATTTCTTTGGAGGGAATGAAGCTAAAGCTGAAACTCCAGTACTTTGGCCACCTCAGGCAAAGAGTTGACTCACTGGAAAAGACTCTGATGCTGGGAGGGCTTGGGGGCAGGAGGAGAAGGGGACGACAGAGATGGCTGGATGGTATCACTGACTAGATGCACGTGAGTCTGAGTGAAGTCCAGGAGTTGGTGATGGACAGGGAGGCCTGGCGTGCTGTGATTCATGGGGTCGCAAAGAGTCGGACACGACTGAGCTGAACTGAACTGAACTGGCATGTTTTCATTCAACATCTAAACAGGAATATGAACTGTTGTTGTTCAGTCTCAAGTCATGTCTGACTCTTTGTGACGCCATGGACTGTAGCAGGCCAGGCGTCCCCATCCTTCCCATTTCCTGGAGCTTGCTCAAACTCATGTCCATTGAGTTGATGATCCCATCCAACCATCTCATCCTCTGTCATCCCCTTCTCCTACCTTCAGTCTTTCCTAGCATGAGAATTTTTTCCAAAGAGTCAGCTCTTTGCATTGAATGGCTAAAGTATTGGAACTTTAGTAGCTTCAGCATCAGTCCTTCCAGTGAATATTCTGGATTGATTTCCTTTAGGATTGACTGGTTTGAGCTCCTTGCTGTCTAAGGGACTCTCAAGAGTCTTCTCCAACACCACAGTTCAGAAACATTAATTCTTCTGAGCTCAGCCTTCTTTATGGTCCAACTGTCACATCCATACAGGACTACTAAAAAAGCTGTAACTTTGACTATATGGACCTTTGTTGGTAAAGTGATGTCCTGCTTTTCAGTACACTCTCTAGGTTTGTCATAGCTTTCCTTCAAGGAGCAGGCATCTTAATTTCATGGCTGCAGTCACTGTCTGCAGTGATTTTTGGAGCTCAAGAAAATAAAGTCTGTCACTGTTTCCATTTTTTCCCCCAGTTTCCATTTTTTCCCCATCTATTTGTCATGAACTGAGTCAGCTTGTTTTCAAATCAGTATCAAATCTCATCTTCCTTCCCATTCATTTGTTGACTCATTCATCTCCAGACAGTGGAAGCCCACTTAGACACCAGCTTCATACTCTATTCGTGCTGGTGAGCTTGTTAGTATAAGTCCTATTTTGCAGTAAACACACTTGCTATATGGGAAAATCCACTTCCTCAGGGGCATTTGTGAAAAATCCAAACCTTCATCAACCCCTGTTTGATTGATCTTTGATCATACTCCCTCCTTAGCAACTCCTCATGGTCTGCTACATGACACCCAGGCTCCTTTGTCTGCTGTTCACACCTTCCACCCTGCTCTTCCCCCAGCTTGCTGAACACCCACCTCCTAAACCACTGCATTATGACCGAGCCGGACATCAGCAGTGTCATTTTTACTACAGTAGTTTTTCATCATGACTTTTCTGTTTTCTGCCCTTCTGGTTCTACCTGTTCTCTATGCATGTAGGCTCAAAGTTCATGTACATTTGTCTCTGCTTTTCTGACCCATGTGTCTTTCAGAGCAGTAATTGTAGTTGCTTGCTGCTGCTAAGTCGCTTCAGTCATGTCTGACTCTGTGTGACCCCATAGACGGCAGCTCACCAGGCTCCCCCGTCCCTGGGATTCTCCAGGCAAGAACACTGGAGTGGGTTGCCATTTCCTTCTCCAGTGCATGAAAGTGAAAAGTGAAAGTGAAGTCGCTCAGTCATGTCCTGCCCTTAGCAACCCCATGGACTGCAGCCTACCAGCCTCCTCTGTCCATGGGATTTTCCAGGCAAGAGTACTGGAGTGAGTTGCCATGTCCTTCTCTGTGTAGTTACTTAATGAGCTCTAATTATGTGTCAAATACTTCTATAAAAGCTTTAATGTTTGCATTCATCTAGTCCTTGTAAAGATCCTATGAAGAAAATGCTGCTGTTAAAGCTATTTTAGTGATGAACGGCATAGAAGAGGTACAGTAGTTTTCCTAAGGCCTGATCTAAGTTTCTGACCTAGACAGTCTGGTTCCAGAATCCATTTATGTTAGAGCATCTCATATTCTTACTTATATATTATTTATGTAGCAGTTCTTACTTAGTCACCAAGTTGTGTCTGACTCTTTTGCAGCCCCATGGACTGTAGCCCGCCAGGGTCCTCTGTCCATGGGATTTCCCAGGATGATCAAGTGGGTTGCCATTTCCTTCTCCATATGTGTTAATAATTACTCACCAACAACTAGTTTTGACATTTCAGTTATTTTTTTGTTTACTTCTCCTGCAGGAGCCAAGCAAATGTTTCTTCTACAGAAGAAGTAATATCCTCAATAAGTATTTGTTAAATGAATTTTTAAAAAATCTAATGATAGCCAAGGAAATTAAATCTCAGCCCAGGTTGTTTGATTTTTCTTTTCAACACTAGGCAGTGGTATGTATAACATTTCCATTGAACTTTTGAAATAAGCTATTCTCATTTAAAAGAAAGGAAAAAACTTGTAGGCTAAGAAATTTGTACAAATGAGGTATAAAAACAGACAAAGGAATTACGTACCCCTTCATTGCCAGAAATGTAATTGTAGAAGTGTAGCATGGACATAGGAGCCTGGTAGGCTGCTGTCCATGGAGTCTCGAAGAGTCGGACAGGGCTGAGCGACTTCACTTTCACTTTTCACTTTCATGCATTGGAGAAGGAAATGGCAACCCACTCCAGTGTTCTTGCCTGGAGAATCCCAGGGACAGTGAGCCTGGTGGGCTGCCGTCTATGGGGTCGCACAGAGTCGGACATGACTGAAATGACTTAGCAGCAGCAAGTTAAAACTGTTTTGTTTTTTAAGGGAGAGTACTCATGCCTTGAACTTGGCAGGCGAATGGTCTTGGAGTTGTTGCCACAAGACCACCTGATTTGTGTGTGTTGTATAATCATGATGAGTAAAGGATGACTTGGGAGGACCCTTCATTGAGTCAGTTGCATATGTTAAAAGTCTCTTTGGTCCCCCAGGCAGTCCCCACAGTCCTTAGGCTGTGTCTTAATTATGAGTGTCCATAATAGATTTCACCCTGTTATGTGGTAGTAAAACCTTTAAGAACAGGCATCTTTTCTACCCTCTTTGCAAGTGGGTGAGCAATACTCCTATTGAGTTAATGAAGCCAGCGCACAAAGCAATCATTATAATAAGTTTCTCTGAGGCCTGTTCTTTTGATGATAATGAAACTGGTGACATTGTCATATGTTTGATTCTATTCTTGCATTAAAAACAGACCATGTATCCTCCAGGCAGATGGCTTAAGTGTAGAATCGACCTAGTACTTGAATAATAGATGTTTTGTTGGTACATCAGGCTTTTATAGAAAACCAGCTAGAGTTTATGATTTCCTTGAGAATGAAAATCATTCTGTATGCAAGTAGAGTATAAGTCACAAACTATCATTCAAAAATATACCTTTATCCAGAACTGAAGTTAAGACATTGACAAGGAAATTAGATGTATATTAGTGAGCATTGCATTTTTAAAGTATACAAAATCAGTTAAGTTTTCATACTGTATTTGTGGCAGGCATATACTTTGACCTGGAACCTTTCTAGAATTTTATTGGTTGCAGTTAAAATATAGTTAAAGATTCCAGAGCCTATTAAAAAAAAATTGACTACTCAGAATCCACTTTTCCCCTATCAAGAGAAAACACCCAGAGACAGTTTGGGTGTTCACATATTCAAAGGAGATATAAATATAACCAGACATTTCACCTGGCTCAGAAGTTGAGACATCATTTGATAGTTGTGAAAGGGAAGGAAGATAGTTTTAATGCCCACATCATTGTTGCCTTTTAGACTGCCTCTCTCATTTTGGTTTTTATTTAGTTTTATCAGTCTGTAAAATTATTAGTCCACTTTCCATGAGTATATTTTATTGTTGTTTAGTTACGTTCTATTTATTTTGCAGAATAGCTTACAAACATCTCTACTGACAGAGTCTTTGAAATGTAGGTGTGTATGACTGCAGATTTTTTGGTCACGATATTTGTTCCTGATATATACTGCATCTTGAATGAAGGAGATTGGAGGAAATCTCTCCAAGGAGATAACATTTGAGCTGGACCGAAAAAGTGTACAAATTGTGGAGATACACAAATTATGACACAGTTTATAAGGAGGAAGTCATAGCTACCAGTTTCACACACAGAGTGGAAACAGTTTTGAAAGGATCAGAAGAAATAAATTGAAGTGATTATAAAATGGCTGAACCCAGTATCTTATTAACTGGCCTTTAAGGACCAAATTGCTCATCAATGACCTGAGAGATATTTTCAAATTAGAAGTTTTCAAATCCTGTTAGTAAGCAATTATATTTAGTAGCTACCACTCCCTGGGGAAAAAGACTCTCATGGTATGAAGTACTTTTTTGTTATAATTGGTTCCTTCCTAAGCAGGTGTTTGTGGATTAATCTGATTCTTTAATCATTCAGTGCTTTCAACTACATTTTCAGAGCTTGCTGTGTTATGAAATTTCAGCCCTAATAGAAAACCTAACTGGTTGCATGGAACAACCCTTGAACATTTTGAAGGCAGTGAATCAAGAATATCTGGACTGTTATGTCATTGTTGACTGGGGGTTGACTCTCATATGATTGTCTTCCTATATTCATAGTGATTGTCTTCCTTTGTGGTGTTGAGTTTGTTTCTGTCCTGAACTTCAGGTGATGTAGTTACCTGTGCAGTACGTTCATGGAACATTTGGAATCTACCTCAGGCTATTATTTGGTGTGAGTGTTCACTTTCTGTGAGTTAATTTGCTCTTTGCCTGATTTTTACCTTTTAAGAGAAGATGAGGATAATGCAGTTAAAAGACGCTTGTTCCTTGGAAGAAAAGCTATGACAAAACTAGACAGCATATTAGAAAGCGGAGACATTACTTTGCTAACTAAAGTCCGAATAGTCAAAGCTATGGTTTTTCCAGTAGTCACGTATGTATGTAAGAGTTGGACCATAAAGAAAGCTGAGTGCTCAAGAATTGATGCTTTTGAACTGTGGTGTTGGAGAAGACTCTTGAGAGTCCCTTAGACTTCAAGGAGACCCAACCAGTCCATCCTAAAGGAGATCAGTCCTGAATATTCATTGGAAGGACTGATACTGAAGATGAAGCTGCGATACTTTGGTCACCTGATGGGAAGAGTCAACTGATTGGAAAAGATCCTGATGCTGGGAAAGACTGAAGGCAGGAAGTGAAGGGGATAACAGAGGATGAGATGGTTGGATGGCGTCACTGACTCAATGGACATGGGTTTGGGCAAGCTCTGTGAGATGGTGAAGGACAGGGAAGCCTGGAAAGCTGCAGTCCGTGGGGGTCGCAAAGAGTTAGACATGGTTGAGCAACTGAATAGCAACCACAAGGGTAGGAAAGACAGCATATTTTCGAATTAAAGTCAGTCCTTCACATCCAGGGATTCTGTATCTGCTGATTGCAGTAACTGTGAATTGAAAATATTGGCAGGGGGGATTCTAAAAGTACCAAAGAGCAAACCTTGAATTTGCCTGTTTACATAGCATTTACAATGTATCAGGTATTGTAAGTAGTCTGCAGATGCTTTAAGATATGCTGGAGGCTGTACACCATACTGTGCCATCTTATATAAGGGTCTTGAGAGTCCATGGATTTGGGGATGGGTGGTGTGCTGGAGCCAAGACCATGAAGATACTGAAGCACGACTGTATTTTTAATTTACTTTTGTAGTTAGTGCTGCCTTGAGGTTTCTCTTTAAGTCGTGAAGCTATGGTGGCTGATGTGCCAGATGAATTAAATTGGAAATTTGGGTGAAAGGAAAACGAGGCCATTAGTACTCTGACTTTCCCTCTGTAAACTATATGCCTGTGTACCTTCCATCTGGATACTTGTATCCTTTGTAATATTCCTGATACGTGTGTGCTAAGTAGCTTCAGTCGTGTCTGACTCTTTGCAGCCGCATAGACTTCAGCCTGCCAGGCTCCTCTGTCTATGGGGTTCTCCAGGCAAGATGATGGAATGAGTTGCCATGTTCTCCTCTAGGGGATCTTCTCACCCAGGGATGGAACCCCAATCTCTTAAGTCTCCTGCATTGCCGAGGAGGTTCTTTACCATTATCACCACCTGGGAATATTCCTTATGATAAATTAATATCATAATATTCCTTATGATAGATTAATAAATGTTAAGTAACTGTTTCTGTGAGTTCGTGAGCTTCTTAAGCTAATCAGTCAAACCTGAGATGAGGGTTATTTGAACCTGATTTATAGCCAAGTGTCAGAAGCAGAGATAACCTGGATGTGTGATGGTATCTAAAGTGGGGGCAATCTTGTGGGACTGAGCCTTCACCCTATGGGTCTGCCGCTGTCTCAGGCAGACACATAATTGCCCGGTAACTTTGAAGAACTATGCATCATTGAGTATGTGGTTGTGGACTTCTCGTTGTAGTAGTATTTTTCTGACCTGGAAGTTTTGCATTAAGTGACTTGGAAGATAAAAATCAGTTACCAAGTGATGGGACATTTGAGTGCTTTGCGTTAGCCAGCACTGTGAGACAGTACGGAAAAAACACAGGTAGGTCTGTTTCTCATCTATTAAAAGAGCTTCAGCTTTGGGTGCTAGTGATGAGTAAGCTAGCACCAAATTATAAAGACAGTTGGGTGCCTGATGGAGTCATTTGGATTCACGCCTGACTTGCAAAGTGAAGGCTGAGGAACCAGGTCACATAGTTCGGGGTCCATGGTGGCACATATTTAAGAATAGAGTGGTCAAGGGTTTTAACTGCCACTGAGAAGTGAAGTGAGAACTGAAACTGATAGTTATCACAACTGAATCCTCAGTCATTATCACAAACAGCCCTAAAGAGTGGTCTGGATGAAGCACATGACTTGGTGGTAAATACTTTGCAGGCCCTCACTGAACTGTTTTTCTGTGGCTTTCTAACGAAGCATGGTTCCTGCCCTACAGCACAGAGATACATGAAAAGAAAATCAGTATGGATCGAGATTCAGGCTTCTCTACTGATGTAAAGACGTTTATTAGCTCCAGCAAACAGTGGGGCATGTATCCACAATCTCCCTTAGCTTTCTGCCCTAAAAATATAGTGTGGGCAGAATCGTAAAAAACTAAATTAGCCATTCCTGGCTTTGGGGAGAAGCAGGGCAAAATCTCACCAGGTGCTTGTGAGAATTGCCCTGTTGGTATGCTTTTCTCCCCCCCTCTGTTAATGGGGCGCCTTTTGTAGGTGTCAAGTTTAGATTGCATCTTAAATTTGTACTTTCACAACCACTGGTACCTCTAACTGCAGTGTCCTCTGGAAAGAGTTCTCCGCTGTCATTTACTGTCCTCTGTTAAACCTCTTCCAGATCCCCCCAGGCAGTTAGCCACTTCCTCTTCTGGTCTCTGCAAATCAGGTTATGTTATAATGATCTGTTTACAGCTCTCTCTGTCCTAGTAAACTGTCAGTTCCAGGCTGTTCTGGCCTTGAGAGGAGGGACCTTATCTAACTCCCCCTTTTAATTCCTTGCCCGAGCACCCCATTTTCCCTGTGGAAGTCCTGTAAATCGTGGTGGGTTGGCAGAGGGGCTGAGTCTTCCAGGTCCTGGAGAAATAGTGCTGGGTGCGGGTGACTTTGTAAACCAGACGCTCGGTCAGCTTGTTAGTTCTCGGAGTTCCTGGTAATCTGGTCAATTTGTTAGTTCTCGGAGTTCCTGGTAGTCTTTCAGAGTCTCTTGACAGATCTCTGCTGCTTCATTATTGCTTTCTCTTGGCAGTTGTGTGTAGCACCACCTAGGCACTGCGATTCTGTAAACATATTGTAAGTGTTAGTCACCGGTCATGTCCACCTCTTTGCGCTCCATGAACTATAACCTGTCAGGCTGCTCTATCCATGGGATTCTTCAGGCAAGAATACTGGTGTGGGTTGCCATTTCCTTATGCTGCCATTTGACTACAGAAATGTCTGCCTTCAGAGGTGATAGTTTTATAGCATATACAACAATGACTACACCTAAGCCAGATCTACTAGAAAAATATATAGCTTCCTTCTTAGTACATTTTATAAGTGTTTTGTTATGCCTGCCCTGATGATGTGAACAGTTGAAAACGTTATTACATAACACAAGGTCACATTGGCTTAGGGTAGGAGTAATAAGCTTACTACATTCTAACCTTCATATATTGTGCTTAAAGGTTGTTATCGTTTGTATCATTTAATAGGAACTGTCCTTTGCTTTCAGAACTATAGCAAAAGTTATTTTGTTAACTTTTCTTTGATGTCTTCAAGAATGGGTTTTGTTTTCATTTTTAGTGTGAGAAGTTTAAACAGAGACTGAGATTCACAAAACCTTCAGTTTCAAAAAAAAAAAAGAAATAGGACAGATCCATGAATGACTGACTACTATTCTAAAACATATGCAAACCCTTCTGGTTATAGCAAACTGCGTTGGCTTGCTTGTCTATATTTCAAGCTACGTGATGAAACAATTTTGTTTTCTCAACTTGAAATGCTATTTTAAATTTCTGTTATTGCAGTTTCATATGAAAGGAGTGGTTTTTTTTTTTTTTTTTTTTAGCACTGGTTATGTTACATGCTAGATTAATTGTAAGACAACTCACTTTGAGGTATCTTCACATTTTTGTGTCATTAGCATGCTAACAATATATTTTCAGTACATCTTATAAAAATAAGACTTTTTAAGAATCACTTTTTGGTTGAAGGGCGTGAAATGCAGAAGAGATATGATTGGTCATTAAATATGAGTTAACATTTAATTAAACACTTGTTACATGGTAGGCACTATTCCAGTTTCTTTACATGGGTTTTCTCATTTAATTCTCACAAAAATCCCGTGAGATTGAATTGTTATCTTTATTTTCCCTATAAGGAAATTGAAGCATAGAGAGGATACGTAACTTGCCTGTGGTCTGAAAACTAATGGAAGAAGAGCTGGTCTTAGAGTCATCTGACTCTAGACCGTACATGCTTGTCGACATTAACTGCACTGCCTTCTGTGCGAACAAGCTCATGAAGAAAGGTTTAACCTCACGTGGAACTGAAACATACAGACACACAGAATTAAAGCTGTATTTTCTGTTAGATTTGCAAGGAAGAAAAATAATTGTCAGTATCCTTTATGTGGGAAAGAAGTATAATAGTCAAGGAGGCAGATGTTGAAAACACACACATACTTTGACCTATCCACGTCATTTCTAAGGATTACTCTGCACAGATAAACACAAGAAAGCACAAAAGTATCTAGGCTACCTTAAGCACTGTTCATTACAAAAAGTTTTTAATTAAGTGTCCAGTAGGAATGGGGTTTAGATCAATGTGATAGGCAGCCATCAAAAAAAGAAAAGTTAAGAATATAGTTACTGACATGGAAAACTGACAATGGCATATTAATGAGTTTTAAAAAGGGGGTTGCAAAACAACATATATAGTTTGATTTCCTTATATTGAATAAATATGTGTTTATATACACAAACTCTGGTCAAAAAGATTGTTCACCAGAATGTTAACAGCTGGTATCTTTCCTGCTAAATGGTATAACTTAGTGATCAGATGTATGGGTTCTGAGTCCTGCTCAGTCACTTCCTGGACTTCCCAGGTGGCTCAGCTTTAAATAAATCCCCTGCCAGTGCAGAAAATGTGGGTTTGATCCCTGGGCTGAAAGACCCACTTGAAGAGGAAATGGCAGCCTACTCCAATGTTCTTACCTGGGAAATTCCATGGACAGAGGAGCCTGGTGGGCTATATAGTCCATGGGGTCACAAAAGAACAGGACACAGCTTAGCGACTAAATAACGACAGCAACAGTCACTAGCATTGTGGCGGGGCAAGTTCCCTAACTACTCTGTGCCTCGGTCTTTTCGTAAAATGCGGATAATTAGATACTAGATTGTTGGGTTCTGAGGCTCAGCTGAGATTGTAAAGTGCTTGACATAATATGTGATCACTCGTTATCATTATTATTATCATCATCATTTTAGGTAATAGAACTGAAAGCAGTTTTAATTTTTTTTTTTTTAAATAAGAATATTTCAGGGCTTCCCAAGTGGCACTATTGGTAAAGAACCCACCTACCAGTCCCTGGGTCTGGAAGATCCCCTGGAGGAGGAAATGGCAACCCATTCCAGTATTCTGGCTTGGAGGATCCCACGGACAGAGGAGCCTGGTGGGCTGCAGTCCACGGGGTTGCAAAGGAGACGGACACAACTGAGCCACTAACACTACTACTCTAGCTCCTTTACAGGGTTCTGTGGGTTTTGCCGTACAGCAGAGTGAGTCAGCCACACATATACATATGTTCCTTTGTCTTGATTCTCTTCCCATTTAGGTCACCACAATTTTAGCTTTCTTGGTACCTTTTATTGGCTGAATTTTTTGAAATATGGATCAACTTTAGAAACAACAGCAACCCCAAAAAATGTTGTGAGAGGAATCACTTGAATAGGTTTGCTTATAGTTTTAACAGAAAACGTCTATTGAGAGCTAAGGTTATTTAAAAATCCTCACAACACTCTTCACAAGCCGTTGGCAGCCACGTATGCTGCTATTTTACCCTGTGCTGTGTGCCAACTTGAAGGGAACTGAAATCATATTCCACTCCTCTGGCTGGAAGGAGTACAGAATCACAAGAAACTGTTCTGGAGAAGCTGCCTCAATCTGCGGCTGCAGTGACATGTTGGGGCGTGACGTCAGTCCGGTGTCAGCCTGGCAGGGTGGCAGGCAGTCCGCCGGCCACAGTGCATTTCCTGAGGGCTCCGTCCCCAGGGCGCTCATTTGGGAGCCGCTGGAGACAAAGCAGAGGAGTCAGAGTCTGCTTTTCCTTCCCGTATCCCCTCTGCCTGTAGTTGACTGTAATTTTGATGGAGGCTGGTGAGTAATGCTTGTACTTTAATGTGTAATAATAAAGAGCTGATGGCTAAATGAGCAGTAGTTTCTTTCTCAGTTAATGAGCCTGGGGTAAGTACGCTTTAGAGCCCTAGTGCCAGGATTTCCTTATAAATACTTCTATAACTGAAGTATTGTATTCTTAGAGAATTGTAAATACATTGTGAGGCTTTTTCAAATGGCTAAAGCATCTGAAGATATAGTCTTCCTTTTGGTCTCTCCTTAACTTGAAGCTGCATAAATGCACAGTGGTTGCAAATTGCTTGACAGCCTGAGGATTTTCATTTCTTTATTTTTTTTAACTTATTCAGAGGAGAAACTTGATTTCTTGTTTTGTTTCTCACTTCGCAAGAAAGAAATGAATAATTCTCAGAAGTTCCTTTAGAGATGTTAACAGTACTCGTTAATAATACTTTCATTAAAAAGTATATCACTAGTCTGAACTAATTAACAATTAGCTGAAACAGCTCTTCAGTTCTTTAATTATTTGGGGTTTTTTCAGCAATGTGATTCAAAACAGGAATCTTCATTTATGAGCCTAAAATTTAAGAGCAGTAAGTTACTACTGCCTTTGATTATAAAGGATGGCAGCATGCCTTTTAAAGATTTATTTCTTTCTCCAATATTAATTCATGTCTTTGAATTGCACTATAGAAATTGAGTTAGTTTTGAAATCATTAGTTTCAGAAGGTTGAGTAAAAGTGTATGTGTGTATGTTTGAGTAACTATATTTTGCTTTTCTCCCCCTCCCTTTCGAGTAAAGGAATGACATTATTTTTATTTCATACTGTTTATATAGAATAAACTGAAGCCTTAAAAATCTTAGGCTTTATCATTTCTGGCATAATTCTTCTCTTGCAAGTTCAGTGGCAGCCTTGTTATTTCAAGGTCCTTTGGAGAATTTTCAAAGTTTTCTCTGAAAGAACAATCACTTTTTACTTTGTATGTCTACTTGAGGAAAAGACAATATAGAAATTCTTTATAGACAGTGTTGATTATTTTCACATCAGTTTTTTGAAGCAAATAAAGAATGAAACTGTTTGCACATATTTTCTTTTACATGAATAGGATAGTTATTGAGAAGAAATGAGATGTGTATAAGAGACAGGCTTTGGGTGCTAGTGATGAGTAAGCTAGCACCAAATTATAAAGACAGTTGGGTGCCTGATGGAGTCATTTGGATTCACGCCTGACTTGCAAAGTGAAGGCTGAGGAACCAGGTCACATAGTTCGGGGTCCATGGTGGCACATATTTAAGAATAGAGTGGTCAAGGGTTTTAACTGCCACTGAGAAGTGAAGTGAGAACTGAAAACTGATAGTTATCACAACTGAATCCTCAGTCATTATCACAAACAGCCCTAAAGAGTGGTCTGGATGAAGCACATGACTTGGTGGTAAATACTTTGCAGGCCCTCACTGAACTGTTTTTCTGTGGCTTTCTAACGAAGCATGGTTCCTGCCCTACAGCACAGAGATACATGAAAAGAAAATCAGTATGGATCGAGATTCAGGCTTCTCTACTGATGTAAAGACGTTTATTAGCTCCAGCAAACAGTGGGGCATGTATCCACAATCTCCCTTAGCTTTCTGCCCTAAAAATATAGTGTGGGCAGAATCGTAAAAAACTAAATTAGCCATTCCTGGCTTTGGGGAGAAGCAGGGCAAAATCTCACCAGGTGCTTGTGAGAATTGCCCTGTTGGTATGCTTTTCTCCCCCCCTCTGTTAATGGGGCGCCTTTTGTAGGTGTCAAGTTTAGATTGCATCTTAAATTTGTACTTTCACAACCACTGGTACCTCTAACTGCAGTGTCCTCTGGAAAGAGTTCTCCGCTGTCATTTACTGTCCTCTGTTAAACCTCTTCCAGATCCCCCCAGGCAGTTAGTCTTATTATGACTCCTAATATATTATACTTCAATATTTTTAGAAACAGAGAGATATAGAAGTAGGGTTTCAGCTTCATTTTGTTTGACTTGACAGGCTTAATTAAAGATCCAGTTTTTTTCCATAAGTTGTAGAATTTTTAAATTCTGCCCAAATCTTGAAGCTTTAAGTATATAGAGAACTCATTAATATTTTTATTGCTTTTAAAATTTATCTCAAATCTACTTAAAACTATTTTAACATGGTTTTAAAATAGCCTAATCAGTAAGTACTGTAGTAAAGATGAATTGAAATATATTGGGTATGCATTCTTAACAATGATGTTTTTGAGGCATTATGACCTCAGAGGTCACTGGCCTAAATGCCACTAGAGTTCAAGTGAAGAGAAGCTACTTTAACTTTTTTGTATGAACAGGAAATTAAATCTGACAAAAGAAGGGAGGATGAGCAGAGCTTGGGGTGGGGGTCAGGGGGATAACCTGCAATTGACATAAAAGCCTGACTCAACTCTAAAGCCCTGGGAATAAAGTACTTATCTGTTTATGAATAAGGTGTTCTTTGAGGACCTCATTCCAAGCAATTCTGAAGCCTGGTGGCCTGGTCAACTCAGATGGAACAGTATTCTGAAGCCCATGACAGTCTTGAACTATATTTTTGTTTCATAGTGGTGGAGAGTACAAAACTTCGTGCATAATAGATATTTAATGAATGTTTGAGCATGAATAAATGAATTGATTATACAAGTTAAATGAATGAGGGGAATATCTTCAGTCTTGCGTTAGAGTTTTAATCTTTGCTGTGATGATGAAAACCTACTAGTTATCCTAACCATCTAATAGCATGCAGTGGCTTCACACTCTGTTAGAAAGAAGCATATCCTGAGTAGCACTGGACCATCACAGTGGCCGCAAGCGGCCGCCGGAGTTTACTGCTGGCTCTGCTCTCTGTGTCTGGGGCTCTGCTGCGGGAAGTGGGCCCTGCCTGCTATTCTAGGTCAGATCTTTGTCCAACTTCTGCCTCATCTGTAAGTGAGAAATTTCTGAGTACTTAGGGATAATGATTTGCTGATGAAACTGA
Source organism: Madoqua kirkii (assembly GCA_006408675.1). Classification (NCBI taxonomy): domain Eukaryota; kingdom Metazoa; phylum Chordata; class Mammalia; order Artiodactyla; family Bovidae; genus Madoqua; species Madoqua kirkii. The sequence goes on along the minus strand of SJYC01114738.1, from coordinate 19,048 downwards.
GCCTTAATTAAAGTGCTGTGTGCATCACATAAGTGCATTACTCTTTGGACCTTTTCAGAGGTTAAAAAAAATGCATTCCTTTGAAATTGAAGTGACAAAAAACCTAACAATGGAACAAATACACTGCATCAAAACTTACATAATAGAAATTTTATATATAGATGTGTGTGTGTGTGTGTGTGTGCGCGCGTGCGTGCACTCAGTCATGTCTGACTTTCACCACCCTATAGACTGTAGCCCACCAGGCTCCTCTGTCTGTGGAATACTCCAGGCAAGAATACCAGAGTAGGTTGGCATTTTCTTCTCCAGGGGATCTTCCCTACCCAGGGGTCAAACTCACGTCTCTTGCATCTCCTTCATTGGCAGACAGATTCTTTACGACTGCACCACCTGGAAATCGTACGTAAATATATTGTCACTCAAAGCCTGGATTTTCAGTCTCATTTCTGTACTCTCTCCTTTCCATCTGTGCTAAACTCTGGTCACACCTGAATATTCTTGCTGATCCCACGGAGGCTCAATTCAAGAGGCAACCACTTCTGGGCCACCTTCTCGGTTCTTCCTCTTCTAAGCAAGATCAGTCCCAAATCGGGCTTGTTTTTTGGTTAGTTATTCCTCCTATTTATTTATAAGAATATCATTAAGGCCAAGCATCATCAGTGCCTGTCTCATACTGAGTGAATGAAAATATTTAAGTTACACAGAAAATACAGCCATTTTGAAGGCATACCATTTCTTAACAAAATGTTTTTGTTGCATAGGGATATCATTTGACTTATCAATAGCTTCCTTTTTATTCTTGACGTGGTTGTTTTGGTAAAGCTCATGCAGTATGAAAATGATTAATGAAGAATAGTAAAATTCAATAATTACTAATTTTTTTTCTAATTTGAAAAACTTGTTAGTCTGTCAGCTTGATTCTATTGGGAAGAACGTTTCACCTACAATAATTGAATCTTTTTTACAACCTATTTAGAACTAGGTTGGCTTTTTAAAGTAGTGTATAACCACCCAAAAAAGCAAATGAGATGGTGCTTAAATTCTTCTTTTTCTAATTTGTTGTTCACTTTCATCCCAGGGGTGTAGTAATCCTCCATTCAATACATGTTACAATAAAACATTACTAACTAGCATTCATTAGGGAGCAACAGAGTTGTCTGAATTAGGGAAATTTTAGGTATATATATGTGTGTGTGTGTGTGTGTGTGTGTGTGTGTGTGTGTGTGTGTATGTGTATTTAATGCCACAATACTGGTCTTTAATGCCAAAAACATTTCGGACTACTGACATGTTTCTAAGTTGGAATTCTGCTTAGTTTTATTTTAAAACTCCAGTAGACTTTTGTAATTAATAGTTTTTTGAAATAAGTGACTACCTTTTCAAATAAATGTTCTTTGAAATCACTAGAGTATATACCCTGTGCTCATTTTTACTCTTGTGTGGTTTTACATAGATCTTTCAACAGTAAACTTGAACTTTTGGTCAAATTATCAGGCTCCTCATTCTAAATTATAGTTGTATTTCACGTTAAACATAGGGCAGAGAGCCAACAACTTTTTAAAGCAAGGATGTGACATAATTTGACTTCTCTTCAGGAAAACCTCACTCTGCTAGCATATTCATGTTAATTATTTATTTCTTTAAATTGGGGTATAATTGCTTTACAATATTGTATGTGTTCCTGCTTTACTACAAAGTCAATCTGCTATATGGATATATATATACCCTCCCTCTTGAACATTCAACCCCCACCCCCACCCCTCTAGGTCATGACAGAGCACCAAGCTGAGCTCTCTGTGCTATACAGCAGCCTCCCACTAGCTATCTATTTTATATACGGTAGTGAAATATATATGGGCTTCCCTGGTAGCTCAGCTGGTAAAGAATCTGCCTGCAATGCAGGAGACCCTGGTTCAATTCCTGGGTCAGAAAGATCCCCTGGAGAAGGGAAAGGCTATCCACTCCAATATTCTTGGACTTCCCTGGTGGTTCAGATGGTAAAGAATCTGCCTGCAGTGCGGAAGACCTAGGTTCGATCCCTGGGTTAGGAAGAGCCCCTGGAGGGAGGGCATAGCAGCTCAGTCCAGTATCCTTGCCTAGAGGATCCCTACTGACAGTGGAGACTGGCGGGCCTCAGTCCATGGAATCACAAAGAGTCAGACACGACTGAGCAACCAAGCAACAGTGTATATATGCCAGTCCACCTCTCCCAGTTTGTCCCATCCTTCCCTCTCACCCACCCTGTGTCCACATGTCATATTCAAGTTCGGCTATTTACTATTTAGTGAGGGCTTTAGCAGCAGTAGCAGCAGCAGAGGGCTTTATTAGGTAACGTGCGGTGGTGCTCCCAGGTACTTGATCCTTTCAAAAGCCCTCTGGAATAAGGTTTGTTGTTGTTCTGGTTTCCGTTGCTATTTTATAGAAGGAAGTTGAGGTTCAGTGGAGGATGCTCTAAATGGGGGATATCCTGATTATAATGAGATGAATTCGGATGTTGTTAAGGGTCTTGGGAGACTTAAGAGCCTAGACTAAGGCAGTGATGGAGATGCCATTAGCGAGCTTCTTACGTAGGGTAATTTCTGGATAGCAACCAGAAATGTCACTTGATTCTTGAGTACATGACAGAAAATGACTCTGGTGGATTAGCTTGTACGTTCTAAGAGCCATTTTTCTGTTTTAACCATAAAGTGTCATTTAACCTTCCTATTTAAAAGCTTCTTAAGAATCACTCAAATGACTTCCTAGTGAGACAATTATCTAAATCATTTTAAGCATTTTTGTTTATAATGTGATTTATTAAGTGGTCTAAAATGTACCTGTCCCATAAAACTCAGGATGGGTAGCAGTTATTAACATGCTGGGTTCATTTTCTTCATAACTGGCATGGTGTTAATTGAATTATTCTCTAATTCCAAATTATTTAAAGTCTATTGTCAAATTTATTTCGTAAATTCTAAATTAGTATGCTGGTTTTATTTAGGATTTTTTTTTCAGAAGATGATTTAGAAATGATCTGTAAATACAGAAAACTAAAACATGAATTTGTATGTGAATCTCATATTTTGACATTTTTTCCCTTTATTTTGTTCCTAGTCTATAATGCTTTCAGCTTTGTACTTGCAGCATTACATCATACTCCTATTCTCCCAATGGGAAAAGCAAAGTTTTCAATTCCTGTTGGGTGCTTTTGTAAAAATTCCATTGTTTACTATTGATGTTATTTGTGCTTAAATTCTTTGGGACCTATACTCAGGGAAATGTGAGGTGACATTTACATTGTGATCAGGTTGTCTGAGCAACTGAGAGTGGAGAATGATTGCAAAGCCGTAGAGAATAAGAAGATGGAAAAGAAACACTGGGTTTAAAATTCCATTGGAATCAGTATAGGTTTCATTACTGTGCTTCTGATGGGGATAACCTTGGGGCGATGCTAGGCAGTGAGACGGGAGAAGGCAGGGGAGGGTACATGGTCACGGTGTGCGCAAGGAGAGGGTAGTGTTGAGATGCGTTGTGTTGTGTTGTGTTGTGTCTTAGTTACCACTGAGCAGAAGCCTGGGAGAAGATGTGAGGCAGAACTGAGAAATCTCACTGGCTGTGATGAGTCAAGAAGGGGCAGCTGCTGAAAGCAGGGAAAAGGAGACTGAAAGGGACAGAACTGAACTTTGGGGACCGGGTCTCCACATGTGGCTTCTGACGCATGGGGAAGAAAAGTGGGGCTGTGAGCCTCGGTTTATTCACATGTAGAGTGAAGACAGTAATGCAGCCCCCGGAGGGGCTGTGTGAGGACTGCTGGTCAAGTTTCCAGTACAGCAGGCTCAGATGGAGAGCGTGAGCTGCACTCAAGAGTGACGTCACGTGGTGGTTGCTATTTAGGTGCTGGTTTTCATTTTTCTTGTTGGGAGTGTAGATCAGAGAGGGTGCATCCTTTGTTCCTTCCCCCCTCCCCACTCCCAGCCCCTGAGAAATCTGAGATGCTCCATGTCCTGAATGATGAGAGGAGGAAGGAGAGAATATAAAGGGTTAAGGCTGGAAGGAAAATTTGGAGATGTGGGTAAATGAATCACTGAGGTTTTAGCAGGACGTCTGGAAGCAGTTAGTTCCAAGCTGAAGGCAAATGGCATTTAGAACTAAATGTGGGGAAAAGAAATATATACTTTACATGTTTCGCAAAAGAAAAAAAATTGCAATCTTTTCGATTGCTAACTCAGTGGTTATTCACATAACTAAGGCTCAAGAATTCCATTTCTCTCAAGAAGAGGCACGCACTTTCAGTGTTTTCTTTTGTTCTTAAAACACTGCCTTTAATTGCAGGCATAATTTTCCATGCCAGCATATTTTCAGTTTAAAAATAAATTGCAGAAACAGTCATTGTGGTAGTCAGATTTCAACATAGCATTTTCCTCCTTTTTATTTAAAGGAAAATAAATCCAAATAGTTATCTGCATAAGACGTTAATCAACTTTACATGTAACAGTGTTTTAAAAATTATTCTCGACCACCATAGACCCAATTGGTTTAATAACTAATAAATAAAAATCATGACATGGTTTTTAAACCTAATTTGAGACTGAGTCTCAGAGTGACACGTATAGCGTCATAATTTCTATTGGTAAAGTCGCTTCAGTTTTTGCTTTTTTTTTAACTGAGGTAGATAGTTGATTTACAATGTTTTTAATATCTACTATATAGCAAAGTGATTCAGTTATACCCATTTATACATTCTTTTCCATTATGGGTTATCACAGGATATTAAATATAGTTCCCTGTGTTCTACAGTAGGACCATGTTGTTTATCCATCCTATATATGATAGTTTGCAAAGCTCTTCAATTTTAAAACAAGTTGAAAAGTATAATTGTCTGATAGTATAATGAAACCGAGGCCACATTGAGAATGTACAGCATTCTTTTTGGTTTGAGTGGAAGGATAATGAAGAGTTGTCCATGCACATCTGAACCGTTTGCTGTTTGGTTTTGTACCTAAATTTGAGAAATACAATCACTTCCACAGACCACACATCTCTCTGCCTTGCTCCAGTCTAACAGCATTGTGGGTATGAGGCACCTTTTAAGTCTAACAGCATTGTGGGTGCCTCAGCCCTTGTAAAAGTCCAAGTCATGATACTGGCTTCTTGACAGGGCTGCAGAAAGAACTGCCAAACCACTATGATATCCTATTTTTCTTAGACTAAATTAAATCCTTCTTTCTCTCCCATAAGGAAAATATATGATGCCGAGCAAATCATACAGATGGGGGTTTGCAGCTGAATTTAATAAGAGACAACCAAAATCTCTTCTGTGGGACAGAGTTTTCTAAAATACATACTTTGTGCAAAGTTGATAGATTTTCAACTTTCTTACCGCTGGTACACGTATAAAACACTACCTAGTAAACTTTGCTCTGTCTGACATATCACTCAGAAGAATTATTGGCTGTTATTGATGTTCAGTTCACTTCAGTTCAGTTGCTCAGTCGTGTCCAACTCTGCGACCCCATGGACTGCAGCATGCCAGGCCTCCCTGTCCATCACCAGCTTCTGGAGTTTACCCAAGCTCATGTCAGTTGAGTCAGTGGTGCATCCAACCATCTCATGTTCTGTCGTCCCCTTCTCCTGCCCTCAATCTTTCGTTACTGATGTTAGCAATTTCAGTATTTATTTCTTAAGTTAAAAAACAGAATGGATTTTGTAGTAAAGCAATCATTGGAGTCACTCATGAAGTCAAAATATTTTTTTAAAAAAGAAAATCACTAAAACAAATATTCCCGTGGGGAGAATTGCAATACTAAGAAGTAGCCAGTACATATGGCCAAAACTTAAAAAAAAAAAAAAAAAAAATCTTTTTCTAACACCAAAGAAAACAGCAACAAAAGCAAATGGGACTAACTGCATAATAAAGGGAACCATCAATAAAATGAAAAGGCAGTCTACCCAATGGGAGAAGGTATTAGTAAGTCATGTGTCTGATAAGGAGTAATATCTAAAATGTATAAAGAACACATGCAACTCAATGGCCCCCCCACCCCAAAAAAATTCAGTTAAAAAAATGGGCAGAGGGTCTGAATAGAGGTTTTTCCAAAGAAGACATACAGATGACCAACGGGTACGTGAAAATGTACTCAGCAGGGAAATGCAAGTCAAACCTGTTAGAGCCACTATCATCACTTGTTTTAAGAGGTAAGTGTTGGTTAGGATGTGGAGAAAAGAGAGCCCTCAGTGCACATTAGTGGGAATGTAAGTTGGTGAAGCCATGGTGGGAAACAGTATGGAGAGTCCTCAAAAAGTTAAAAATAGAATCACCATGTTGATCTAACAGGTCCTTCTGGGTATTGATCCAAGGGAAACAAAAGCACTAATTCAAAAAGCTGTGCAATGCCGCCCACCCAGGATCATTGCAGCATTGTTTATAATAGGCAAGGTACGGAAACAACTGAGGTGTCCATCAGTGGATGAATAGATAAAATGTTGTTTGTATGTATGTAATACATATGCACTGGAGAAGGCAATGGCACCCCACTCCAGTACTCTTGCCTGGGAAATTCCATGGACGCAGGAGCCTGGTGGGCTGCAGTCCATGGGGTCGCTAAGAGTCGGACACGACTGAGCGACTTCCCTTTCACTTTTCACTTTCATGCATTGGAGAAGGAAATGGCAACCCACTCCAGTGTTCTTGCCTGGAGAATCCCAGGGACGGGGGAGCCTGGTGGGCTGCCGTCTATGGAGTCGCGCAGAGTTGGACGCGAATGAAGTGACTTAGGAGCAGCAGCAGCAGCAGCAGCAGCAGCAGCCGCCCCAGCAGCCCCAGCAATACATATGCACACAATGGAATATTCCCATTTGCAACAACGTGGATGGACCGTGAGGGCATTATGCTAAGTAAAACAACTTGAGAAAGGCAAATACTATGTTATCTCATTTGTATGCATGTGTGGGTGCTAAGTGCTTCAGTCCTGTCAGACTCTGCAACCTATGGACTATAGCCTGCCAGGCTCCTCTGTCCATAAGATTCTTCAACCCACTAAAGTGGGTGGACCTTTCCTCCTCCAGAGGATCTTCCCAACCTTGGGATCGCCACCTGGGAAGACCAACGAGAGTCTAGACAAGGATGGCCAGGGAGTGCTTGAGAAACTTCTTGAAAAGGAATAGTGTATGCAGAGACTTTCCTTTCACTTCTAGACTCTGCGATCCGCACCTGATGTTTGGGACCACTGCAGCCAGTTTGGGGCTGGCCAGATGCCCAGCTAAACAGGATAGACCAGTCAGTGTTACCATATTATGCAGTCATGAATAATCATATCTCCTTGCAATCTCAAATGTTCTTATTTTTAAATCTAAGATAGCTTCTTTCCGTATTTGGTTTAAAAAATATACGTATGCACTGTGTACTGTGCTGATTCATTTTAATTTTTCAATCTAGTACTCTCAGTGCTATATTCATTTTTGCAAAAATCAAACAAATACTAATGTTCTAAAGGACTTAATGTGAGGGCATTTCACTTGTTTATAAATACCTGATACAAAATTTATATTTATACTCAACAAAGGTTGCAGAGTTGTAGCCTGAATGTTGGATAACAGGAGTTTTAAAACCAAATTACCTATGACTGATGCATGTTGATGTATGGCAGAAACCGAGACAGCATTATAAAGCAATTAGCCTTTGATTAAAAATAAATAAAATTTAAAAAATCTAGATTTCATTTTTCAGTTCATAGTTGTGCTAAATACTTCATGTTTTGCCTTGTATATTTTGAAATAATCACTCCAGTGAGGATGAAAGTTCTTTCAGTGTTAACTGCCTTTCATCATTATACTCAAAAATTTAAACACTGTGTTAGCAGACATCGTTTTTCCTCTTTCTAAACCCATACTTTTATTGGGGTTTATATTGGAAATGGACGTTTCAGGCTCTGTTTAGTGTATGGGGGATTGTTTCCCTAGGGATATCCTTGATTGACGTCCTCCCTTATTAGTGCCCTGCTGAGAACAGACTAGCAGGGTGGACTGAACCAAAAAACGGCTTCCTCTAGCAAGCCTGGAAATGGACATAAACACCAGTATTCCCAATCTTCAGAGTGGTGTCATACAGTCTAAATTACTCTTCATATAACAGTACCTGCCACTTAGAGTTGATTCTAACCCATTAAATTCTGTTTCCATAAAAGGGTTATAGGAACCATTGTAGTTTATCAGCTTTCCCTTTTGATGTAAAGCTCAGAACTACTTCAGTAGCAGTACTACAGTAACCTTCATGAGGCGCAGTTTGGTTCACAAATACGATCTGAAAAAGAATAAGACAGAATAATGAATTTCTACTCCATCTCCAGTAGATTTGTCATTTAATTTGTTTTGTGTATAATTTGATGGAAATATGCTATTTTATATACACATGGACTTATTCATCAAAAGATCTTTTAAAATCCAATTATCATTGAGTGAAATAGTTCCATAGGGGTTGGAACTAAGCAGATCTTTTGTTTAAATTCTAGTAAATGATTAAATGTCTAGTAATAAAGAGTGAAGAGGGCATAATGCCAAAGAATAAGCAATTTGTGTTGCTGTTTCTCAATTTCTTGATATCTTTTCTAAAAGTGCCACCGATTTGATTCTTTACCTTTGATAGAGCATGATCCTCAGAATGAGCTCCTGGGTGTGACCTATTTCATTCAGTAATGAACTCTCCAGAATAGCAGAGTCCATTTTTTAAAAGTGTTGTTTGTCATTGTTTAAAAACCTTCTCGAATACTGCCTTAAAAACATAGCTACTCTCTCCTTGGAGCTTTTATATTAGAATGACTTTTCTCCTCTATATTTTCTTTTTGGATATATTAGGAATATCTTGACAAGAAACACGGGAGCCATGAGAGATCACACCTTTATTCTTTGACAGTAAATACTGACTAGCGGGATAACATGAGTTTTTAACATTTTCGGGTTGCATGTTCATTTGAACTGTTTCAGTTTAAATAGCGTACTGAACCTAGTAAGTTGTCTGATGACACCAACATATGCTCAATTCCTGTAGTTCATAACAAAAATGTCTTCAAGGGCTTATCTGTTCTTGGCCATGTTTATACTCTTTACTCATTTAATCTTCATAAACATCCCCACTAGAAACTAAATTCCACAAGGGCAGTGATTTTTATGTTTTGTTCACGGCCATCCCCAGGTGCCGAGAACAGTTCTACACAGACAGACAAGCGACATGTGACAGAGCTACTGTCACCTAACTGTGAGGCAGCTGAGAGGCAGACAGGTGCAGTGAACCCACAGAAATAAGACACGTGGCTTACGTGGTAGAGTTTATTGTTAGAGGGCAATGATGTCTTCACATAGGGTTTATTAACCTCAGCACTATTTTTTAAAAATATCTATTTATGTATTAAATGCCTTGGGTCTTAGTTGTAGCACATGGAACCTTCATTGCATCAGGGAGGATCCTTTCTTGCAGTGAATGGACTCTCGACTTGTGGTTCATGGGCTGAGTAGTTGCAGTACTTGGGCTTAGTTGCTCTGTGGTATGTTTAGTCCCAGTTCCCCAGTCAGGGATTGAACCCATGTCCCCTGCTGGTTTTGAAAGATCTCCTACAGAGGTGTGGGTTGACAGTGGCTCACCGCAGGGACCAGGGAACTGGCAGCAGCAATCCTGGAAGGTGCCCCCTGGTGCAAGCCCCCCTGGAATCCTCTCAGCCTCAGCACTGTTGATATTTGGGGCTGGATACTTTTTTTCCTGTGAAAAACTCTCCTGCAAGTTGATGTTGAGCAGCATCCTGGCCTCTACTCACTACATACGAACCCCAGTTGTAATGTTCAAAAAGTGCTACCAGACAGTGGATGTATACAACGAGGTCTACTGTATAGCACAGGGAACTATATTCAATGTCCAAGATAAACCTAATGGAAAAGAATATTAAAAAGAATGTATGTGTGTGTGTGTGTGTGTGTGTGTGTGTGTGTGTGTGTATGTATGTATATATATATATATATATATATATGTGCATAACTGAGTCACTATGCCATATAGCAGAAATGAACACATCATTGTAAATCAACTGTACTAACATATTTGTAAAACCAGACACCTTACCACACATTTCCCAATATTCTTTAGGAGATAAAAATTATTCCCAGGGCTTCCCAGGTGGTGTTAGTGGTAAAGAACCCCACTGCCAGTGCAGGAGGTGTAAGAGACAAGAGTTTGACCCCTGGGTTGGGAAGATCCCCTGGAGGAGGACATGGTACCTCACTCCAGTATTCTTGCCTGGAGAATCCCATGGACGGAGGAGCCTGGCGGGCTATAGTCCATGTGGTCACAAAGAGTCAGACAGAGCTGAAGCAGTTTAGCACAGTTGAAAAACCGTTAGTCTGAGCTTACACATTAAACCATCTCAGACAGAAATCTGGAGGTAAGAATTAGATGAAAGTGAATACCTGCACTTATATTTAGAAAAGTTTGGATCTCCTGCTATGCCACAATGAGCCTCCAACAAAATGGGGACTAGTTTGTTCGGTCAGTACAAGGATGTTTTCAAGACCTGAATTTTATACCTTCTTTATAAGCATTCCTCTAGAAACAACAGATTTATATAAAATCGTATCTTTTCCATTTGCCCTTTTCAGTCATGAAGAGCATAAAATCTCAGGAAAGGACTTAAAAAATAATGCCTTGTCTAGTAAAGCATCAAATGCACTTTTAGTAGCACAGTTTGGTTCAGTCACTCAGTCGTGTCCGACTCTTTGCAACCCCATGAACCACAGCACGCCAGGCCTCCCTGTCCATCACCAACTCCCGGAGTTCACTCAAACTCACATCCATTGAGTCAGTGATGCCATCCAGCCATCTCATCCTCTGTCGTCCCCTTCTCCTCCTGCCCCCAGTCCTTCCCAGCATCAGGGTCTTTTCCAATGAGTCAACTCTTCGCGTGAGGTGGCCAAAGTACTGGACTTTCAGCTTTAGCATCATTCCTTCCAATGAACACCCAGGACTGATCTCCGTTAGAATGGACTAGTTGGATCTCCTTGCAGTCCAAGGGACTCTCAAGAGTCTTCTCCAACACCACAGTTCAAAAGCATCAATTCTTCAGCACTCAGCTTTCTTAACAGTCCAACTCTCACATCCATACGTGACCACAGGAAAAACCATAGCCTTGACTACTAGGTTGGTGATAACTTTTCTTCCAAGGAGTAAGCATCTTTTAATTTCATGGCTGCAGTCACCATCTGCAGTGATTTGGGAGCCCAAGTCTGACACTGTTTCCACTGTTTCCCCATCTATTTCCCATGAAGTGATGGGACCAGAATCCATGATCTTAGTTTTCTGAATGTTGAGCTTTAAAGCCAACTTCTTCACTCTCCTCTTTCACTTTCATCAAGAGGCTTTTTAGTTCTTCACTTTCTTCCATAAGGATGGTGTCATCTGCATATCTGAGGTTATTGATATTTCTCCTGGCAATCTTGATTCCAGCTTGTGCTTCCTCCAGCCCAGCGTTTCTCATGATGTACTCTGCATATAAGTTAAATAATCGGAGTGACAATATACAGCCTTGACCTACTCCTTTTTCTACTTGGAACCAGTCTGTTGTTCCATGTCTAGTTCTAACTGTTGCTTCCTGCCCTGCATACAGATTTCTCAAGAGGCAGGTCAGGTGGTCTGGTATTCCCATCTCTTTCAGAATTTTCCACAGTTTCTTGTGATCCACACAGTCAAAGGCTTTGTCATAGTCAATAAAGCAGAAATAGATGTTTTTCTGGAACTCTCTTGCTTTTTCCATGATCCAGCAGATGTTGGCAATTTGATATCTGGTTCCTCTGCCTTTTCTAAAACCAGTTTGAACATCAGGAAGTTCACAGTTCATGTATAGCTGAAGCCTGACTTGGAGAATTTTGAGCGTTACTTTACTAGCGTGGGAGATGAGTGCAATTGTGCGGTAGTTTGAGCATTCTTTGGCATTGCCTTTCTTTGGGTAACACAGAGGTATGTTAATTCATAATTTAGTTAGTACAGTCACTTTTGCTGTAACACAGCACACATCTTCCTAAAAATCACCTCCCTGTGCGAACTCAGACAATGAAAGTGTGGGGCTTTTGTGGAAAATGGGTTTAGGAGCATAGTACTCACAAACCTCATTAGTGACACATTAAAAATAAAAATAAGAGGACTTTGCTGGTGGTCTGGTGACTAAGACTCCACATTCCTAATGTATGGGGCCCGGGTTCCATCCCTGGTTGGGGAACTAGATCCCACATGCTGCAACTAAAAACCTGCAGCCTAATAATTTAATTAAACAAAGATAGGAGCCTAATGAAAGACATAACATAGTTTCTTTCACACATGTTAAATGCTTAGGAAAAAAGTACTACAGATACACTTTGCATTGAAAAAGACCTGCAGTTTGCTTGTGGAAATGGACATTGGAGAGGTTTCAGCTTGTGAATTAATTGGAAAGTGTTGAAAGTAGGAGATGTGCAATTAGACAGTTGTATCACTGCCTGTGGATGGACGTGTTTCATAAAACAGACAATGAACTGAAGTAGCTGCTGGACAGTTGAGGGTGTGCAGGTGTGTCATTTGTGTGCTCCTCACTGTCAACATTATCAGGTGCAGTTTCTGAACTCACCTAGGCTTTCTTGTGGATGTGCTCTTGCATACACAAATGCAGAGTTTATGTGATGTTTCAGCTTTTCTGTAATACACAAATTGCATCGGAACATCTTTGTACATAAATGTTATAGGAAAACTGATGCTACTTTCATCTCAATTTTGAGACCCTTCAAAGGAGGAGGAGGAAAAAAATTGGGGCTACAAAAAAGATGGTAAATGTAGGATGAAAAGATATACTTCGTAAATAATACTGCAGCCAGACCAGTAGAACTGAGGAAAGGCTGGAATCTTGTCTTCCCTTCCCTCTTGTGGCCCTGAGCATTCCCTCCTCCTTTGTGCCAAGGGTGATGGTCATGACTTGATACGTGGCCAGCCACCTCCCAGGGTGCCCAGTTGCTGTGTGTATTAAAGAACTTGTATCTAACGCACTAAGAGAATTCCGTGCATTAACAGTGATGGCTTTTTGCTTAATTATTTTTAAAGATTCATTTGGGTTATATTTACATTGCTTTCATTTGTTGGCTCAGTATATTTTTAACTGATTTTTAGTTTCTGTGGGTGATTTAGAAATTAGTTTTTGAAATATAAAAATAAAATCTTGAGTATATAAAAATATATTTGCACAAACAAGAGCAGTAAGAATCGACAATCCTGCCAGGTTGTGGAAAATTACCACATTTAAACACTTAAGACTGGAATTTTGTTTGGTTGATATTTTGGTTTTTCATACTCTTAGTTTATTTTAATTGATATTTTAACAAGATCATTAGAAAACATTACTCTGATTTTTATTTGATAAGTATGTTGTTTTATGAGAGATGACATTTTAGAACTAAACTAATTGCCTATAAAATCTCAATCTTATGAATTTTAATTTTATAGAAACCTAGTAATCTTCAGTGACTATAATTAAGTCAGAACAAATAAATATTTGAGAGGACTTGTTTATGTATTACAGTTAGGCCTAAGTAATAGGAAAGATTATTTCTTTTATTAAAGAATAGCAGACGACTTACATGTTAGAATGCCTTTGTAAATAAATCATTTTTTATGTCAACTTAGTATAACATTAAATAAAAGAAAACACAATGGATACTTTAAAAAAGTAAAAGAAGAGCTTAGATATATTCATTTTTCGAGATTGATTTTAATCACTGATCTTTTAACTAAGGGGCGTCCCAGGTGGCTCAGTGATAAAGAATCTGCCTGGCGATGCAGGAGACATAGGTTTGATCCCTGGGTCTGGAAGATCCCATGGAGGAGGATATGGCAACTTAGTCAGTTATTCTTGCCTGGGAAATCCCATGGGCCGAGGAACCTGGCAGGCTACACGACTGAGCATGCATGTGTGGACTTTTAATGAAGATAGAATGCTAAAATTTTTATTTATTTAGTGAGTTTTACTTAAAGACATTGTGATCCTGAAAGTACTTGGACAATATAAGAGTATTCAGTTTAATTGAATTAGCATCCGCTTTCAGGGAAAAGAGTGTTTATGCTCCTTTGTGATTGTTCTTGATTTTAGTATTCCTTTGCCCTATGTCCTTGTCTGTGTGTGTTACTCAGTTGTGTCTGACTCTCTTGCATACCCATGGATAGTAGCCTGACATGCTCCTTTGTCCATGGAATTCTCCAGGCAAGAATACTGGAGTGGGTTGCCAATCCCTTCTCCAGAGGTCTTCCCGACCCAGGTATTAAACCCAGGTCTCCTGGATTGCAGGCAGGTTCTTTACAGTCCAAGCCACCAAGGAAGCCCATGTCCTTGTCTAAGGGATACTCAAATCTATTGTCTGGAGGTCAGAGTAATAATCTCTTAGGCCAGTAACCATTATAGGGTCCTATAGTTATAATTTACAGTTTCTGGAATATTAGGGTTAGAATTCGCTTTATTCCCTCAAGGCAAGATGATACTGGAAAATAATGCAATACAATAGGGAGTATTTTTTTATTTTTGCAATATTGGTCTTTATAAAAAGAATTTGTGTATTTCTCTTCCACCTTCCGCTGAACCAAGTCTAGCTTTTTAATGCCCCTTCCCAAAAAGAGACTTAAAAAAAGATGCTGTCCTCCTTTTTTTATTATAAAGGTGTCTAATCTCTATCATAGGTTTACTCCCTTCCCCACAGCGTTTTATTCTGTTAAAACATCAGAATTTAAGTACCTTGACATATTCGTGGTATTCATCACACATCTAGGTACTTCAGCGTTTTCCACTTTTATCTCCAGAGGCTGTTTGTTCTTAGTTATTCTGTCATCAGTTTATTGCTTATTACATAAACTGATATCCCATTATGAGGCTTTAGGTTTCCATTGTTGCACTTTCTTAAATTAACTGGTAAGAAAGTCATCTGCATGCTTTTTATGTAGTGTAAGTATCACCACAATAAATATCTAAACCCACCGCCTCTTATCACCTATTAAATATGTTTTGTTTAAAACGAAAGAAAACACCACAAAAGGCTGTAAACATCTATTGGTGTAATAAGCTCCAGTAAACTAGAGGAATCATAGGATCACATTATATTCCATCCATCATTCTATTATCACGATAGTCAATATGTAATTCTTTTTTTAGAAAACTGTATACTGTTTTACATGGTTTTAGTTTTATTTACTGGGTAAAGTTTCTAACACTTGAGTAATGAATAAAAATAATATTGGTGAAAGTTTTGGTTTGGAAAAAGAACTTATGTATGTAACGTTCGCCAGAAAGTTTGTAGCTTACAGTTATAGATGTCCTGTAATACAGATCACATGGAATAATCTTTTAAAATTAACAAAGCAGTGTTCAGTACAACATCTTGACTGTTTTCTCCATAATTGAAGTTGTTTTCTAAGGTCTGGCGTGTCAGTGATTGATCTTCCTTACAGGTTTCTTTGTGGTATGTTACTCAGTGGGGGAAAAATATTTGTTTACAAATGATGTATATATTTTAGGTATCATTGCATGTTGCATATTGTTTTAGACGTCTCTTATTTTAGGCTTAGATAAATAGATTGGGATTTTTCTCCTCTTATATCCAGAAGACAGTTCAGTTCAGTTCAGTCGCTCAGCTGTGTCCGACTCTATGCAACCCCATGAACTGCAGCACACCAGGCCTCCCTGTCCATCACCAACTCCTGGAGTCCACCCAAACCCATGTCCATTGAGTCAGTGATGCCATCCAGCCTTCTTATCCTCTGTTGTCCCCTTCTCCTCCTGCCCTCAATCTTTCCCAGCACCAGGGTCTTTTCAAATGAGTCAGCTCTTAGCATCCGGTGGCCGAAGTATTGGAGTTTCAGCTTCAACATCAGTCCTTCCAATGAACAACCAGACTGATCTCTGAAGATAGTAGTAGGCATAATCTTATCACTTGACCTAGGAAGAACAGTAGTTCTTAGGCAAAGGTCTTATTCTACAAAAAATAGCCACTCTTAAACCAAAGCAGTTTTTTTTTGGCGAGCATAAAAGGTAGATTTTTCTTTGTTTGTACATTCATTTAAAGTTTTTGTTCACTCCTTCCATTTCTCCTCTTACATTTTTCTATAGCATACTTTCTTCAAATATAAAAATCAGTCCCTTTACATTATTTATGTAAAGATTTCTTTGTGAAATGACAATCCCATAAATTATTGTTCTTCCAGTGCTACAGTCTATGTTCTAATATGCTGGTGCCCATCTTGTAGTCCTATTAGATTGATTTTTTCATATTTGAATTTGACAGTGGTTCTCTATAACATGCCTAGACTGGGATACAAAATAATGGATGTAGGTGGATACTCATACTTATTTTCTATTCACGGCCCACCTATCATGTAATATGCAATGATTGTGGAGCCAGATCAACTTACTTTTGTTCATGAAAATAGAAGAACAGATTGAGGTCCTACTGTGGATAGGGGTGGGTTGGGAACTGGAGAGTCTAGCTGTATTGTAAAATTAAGTTAGCATTTACACACACGTGTACATACAATAGATAGTAGAAAGGGCTATGTAGGAGTGTCAATACCTGGGGCTTTGAATTGATCACCTTTACTCCCTAACTTTATTGTTCAGTAAAGAAATTGGCTATTTCGCTACCTGGTATTTCGTAAAGTTTGTGGTAATAGTACATTTATTTTCTCTTACTCTCTTTTCTTCCAGCCACAATGAAAGGAAAGTGACCTGTAAACACCCAGTCACAGGACAGCCATCCCAGGACAATTGTATTTTTGTAGTGAATGAACAGTAAGTAAAGTGTTTCATGGAACACCTCTATTCAAAATGGAATTACCGTTATCCATATTTAATACAGTACAATTGAACAATTTTTTTATCTTGAGATTTGCAGTCAAGTGTAGTAACAGAATACCATCTGTTTACCATGTGCATTATAGAAACATGGCTTAAAATTTTTTTCATGAAGAATGTAATTTTAGAAGCTGTTTTTATAATAGCTCAAACACAGAGAATAAACTCAAGATTCCTGGATTCAAGGTCAGGGGGAACTAAACTTGGTCAAATTATTAGACTAATTTGAATTTAGGTTTCTCATCCTTAAACAGAAATCCTGGAAATTTCCATTTCTCAGGATTTTTATAAGCATCAAGTGAAATTTACTTGAAAATAGTTTATAAATCTGTTCTTCAAAAATTAGTTGTTGGTACCATTGTTATTATTTTCTTTTAGGGGGTTGGGAGAGGGCTACTGCACTGCCTGTCTTATGGGATCTCGGTTCCTCAACCAAGGAATGAACCCGTGGCCTCGGCAGTGAAAGGGAGGAGTCATAACCACGTTACCACCTGGGAATTCCCTATCATTTTTATGGCCTTCAGTATTATAATAGCAAATCTTGTAATTAAAATTTTGTAATTAAAACATTAAAGTTAGATGACCGAGTAGCATATCTGCGTGAAAGCTTATTAAAATAAACATGGTTTTAATTAAGTTGTGCTTAGTTATATTTCAAGTAGTTATAAATATTAAGCTGAAACTATAGAGAAGATCCCCTGGAGAAGGAAATGGCAGTCCACTCCAGTGCTATTGCCTGGAAAATCCCATGGACAGAGGAGCCTGCGAGGCTACAGTCCATGGGGTCACAAAGAGTCGGACACGACTGAACAACTTCACTCACTCACTCATAGAGTTTATTAAGCTCTAACTAATACCCAGCTGTTTGGAAAAGTCAGACAGACACCAGTATTATTAGCTCCAGGAAAATGTTATTATAAAGTGGTTTACCGAGGATCAGATGGCTGGATGGCATCACGGACTCGATGGACGTGAGTCTGAGTGAACTCCGAGAGATGGTAATGAACAGGGAAGCCTGGCATGCTGCGATTCATGGAGTCGAAAAGAGTCGGACACGACTGAGCGACTGAACTGAACTGAACTGACGGAAGTAGCACGTTCTAGCACTCTTGACATGTTATATTTTCAGGACTGTTGCAACCATGACATCTGAAGAAAAAAAGGAACGGCCTATAAGTATGATAAATGAAGCTTCTAACTATAACATGGCTTCAGACTATGCGGTGCATCCAATGAGCCCTGTAGGGAGGGTAAGTTATTTTGCTTACTCTTAGTATTGGTAACTGGCATAATTGGTAGTATCCATTACTATTACTCTTAATGAACTTAGAATTATAGAATAATCATTTCATTTTTGCTGTTACATGAATCTAATTACATTTGAGGTAATTGACATAAGAAGCAAGGCCTTAGAATATAAAGAAATAAGATTATATTTTAATAATTTAATGACTTACATTTTTAAAAATATTACAGAGTTCTGATTTTGAATTGTTTTACAATTATAATGGATGTTTGTATGAGACAGTGGCAGTTTATTGAATCAACTTAAGTTTTAAAGGTGACGATTAATTCAATGACCTAGAAATCCCATTATTAAGTATGCCTAGAATGATTTCTTGGTAAGTATGGCTTCCCTGGTGGCTCAGAGGGTAAAGCGTCTGCTTGCAGTGCGGGAGACCCGGGTTCAATCCCTGAGTCAGGAAGGTCCCCTGGAGAAGGAAATGGCAGCTCATTCCAGTACTCTTGCCTGGAAAATCTCGTGGACAGAGAAGTGTGGTACGCTACAGTCCATGAGGTTGCAAAGAGTCGGACATGACTGAGCAACTTCACTTTCAGAATGATATATATATTCTATTTTATTCTAAAATATTATATTATACTATATTGTTAGCATAGAATCCATTACTGCTAAAAGGTTTCAAAACCCTATGTCAGTTGCTTGATGACTGAAATATTTAGAATCCATTATGTGAAAAGTGACATAGCCATATGGATACAGAAGTGGGTGGTTCTTCTTTGTAATCAGAAACAAAAATACTATTTAATCTATGATACCAGACTTGTGTAGCTATAATAATTTACAGTTATTGCTTCTTATACCATAATGTTAATGTTTTGATATAGCATTTTAATATAAAAATGTCTTCAAACTCTTAGATAATCTGCTAATCTGAATA
>SJYC01114737.1:0-26658 GCA_006408675.1 Madoqua kirkii | reverse complement strand
GGTTACTACTTGGTGCCTAAATTAAGGATAGCAAGAGAATCAAAGGATGATAAAAGAATTGTCTTTATTTATCTAGATAATAATTATGTATTTTATAATAATAAAACAGTGTTAATAGTAAATTATGGTTACTGTAAAGAAATACTTGTTAAGGTTTTTTAAATGAAATACTGTAGAATATTAAGTATAGATTTTCAAATAATGTAAATTATTTCTATTTTGTATATGACATAAAGGATAGCTGAGCATCATAGTGCATTTAACAAAAATGAAACAGCCACCTCAGAATGCAGATGTGCTGTGTAAATATGACAAATCCCAGAAGTGAAAAGAGAGAATGAGAAATTCAGCCACAGAAAACTATCATGCGCAATAATATTGATAACTTACATGACAACTAAAGAAGAATCCTGAGGAGAAAGTGTTATATAGGCAGTTATTTGAGGGGGAAAGAAAGATATTCTGTATCTATGAAAAGAGTTATTTACATGAATAGCCACACATGTATACACAGTGACATTAGTTGCCTAGAGTTGTGTTTGGGTTATTTGAACGCTGGTGTCTAGAGGGGAGAAGTAGACTGGTCCTTCTACATCTTTTTGTACCATTTGAGATCTATACTGTGTTTTTATGCATTATTTGTTCAAGAGGAAATTAAAATTTACCCAGGAAAAAAAATGCCATGGTTGATATTGGACCTTAAAATTCTATTATGTACTAATATAAGTTTTACAAAAGGAGGTTGAACGCTGGTGTCTAGAGGGGAGAAGTAGACTGGTCCTTCTACATCTTTTTGTACCATTTGAGATCTATACTGTGTTTTTATGCATTATTTGTTCAAGAGGAAATTAAAATTTACCCAGGAAAAAAAATGCCATGGTTGATATTGGACCTTAAAATTCTATTATGTACTAATATAAGTTTTATAAAAGGAGGTTTTAATGAAGTGTGCTAGCTTTCCAAAGATTCTAGTAAGCTGAAAAATAAGAGATAGATTGATACTACTTACCTTCCCTGCTGTTGCTAAGTCGCTTCAGTTGTTTCTGACTCTGTGTGACCCCATAGACGGCAGCCCACCAGGCTCCTCTGTCCCTGGGATTCTCCAGGCAAGAACACTGGAGTGGGCTGCCATTTCCTTCTCCAACTTACCTTCACAGAGGAATTGAAATTCAGCTTCTTTTGTCTTTATATTTGTCAGTTACCGCCATCATTCTGACCAAGATAAATTGCCTGGGTTGAACATAGCAATATTTTAAAAGATTATGTGTACTTTTAAGAGTGTGGTAAACACCATCTGGCTGGCATCATTCAAGTTCAGAGTTGTCCTTAAAGAAGAAAACACTACATGACATTAAGCAGTTCCTTCCAGTCTTGTTTTGATTTGATGTGATCTGTTTGTTTATATTTTATCTGTGAGATTTGCTCTTGTAACTTGACTCCGTTGACTTTCTTTAATTGAGACAACACTGTTAACTGCAGATATGAGTCAAAAAGTTCTATCATTTAGCTTATTCTTTAAAATGCATTAATCTAATTTTTACTGAAGGTTCATTTTATTTATCAGGTAGGGCAAAATACTACCATACACTGTGCCTTTCAAAAAATTGTTTCTGAAAATTTTAAAGTAGAGAAATATGTGATCCTTTTGCAATATCCTTGAAGAGGAAAAGCCTTTGTGCAGAATTCTTATACTTGAAACAACTAAGACACAAAAGCAGAATTGCAGTAATTCATCTGAAAAGATTAAATCCTGGAAGTTTCAAGGAAATCTGGAGAAGAGATTTTAAAAGGTTAAAATTAGGAAGATAAAAAGTAAACTCAATATCTAGGCATTAATACCATATTTTCTGCTGTTTTTTTTTTTTTTTTTTTTTAGACTTCACGGGCCTCAAAAAAAGTTCATAATTTTGGGAAGAGATCAAATTCAATTAAAAGGAATCCTAATGCACCTGTGGTCAGACGAGGTTGGCTTTATAAACAGGTATTTTTTTCCCCCTGTTTGATGTGACAAGAAAATATAAAGAAGCCTTTTCAGCTGAAGGTCCTAAGACAATTGTATAAAGTGGAGAAGAAACTGTATAGTTTATTATCCAGGTTCTTCCCTTTTTATTACTATGAAGAGTGTTAGGGAAATAGTGAAAAAAGAAAAAGTAATGGGTGTTTACCTGGAACAGAGATATTTTGTGTGTGTGTATGTGTGTTTGTGTGACTGAGAGAGAGAGAGGTATTTCAGAATTTGAAATTAAATGTTTTTTCAGTGGAAAAATACAGAGTAGTTGTTCATTTTTCTGTTCTTATAAAAAGGTACAATTATGTACTTCTCTGCTTTGATTTACAGAGAAATTTGATGATAATTTGAGGTTTTTCTGAGTTTTGCAGATTTTTGCTTCCATGCCCTCAAAACTACTCTTTCAAGTGTCTGCTTTTTTTTTCTTTTTCTTTTATCTGTTTGCTCAGGCATAGATCTCTCATATACGCTGATAAGTAGGGGTTTACATTGTTCCATTATCTGGAAAACCTGGTAACTAAGCTTTTTTGGAACCTTGTTAGTTTGTAATTGGTAAGGATGTGTGTACATTGAACTTGGTGGCATCTGTTTTGATTGCTGAGAGGCTATTGTTTTCTTTTTCACTTTCTGGTTTGCATCTGGATTTCAAATAAATGACCTCCAGATAACTGAGATAACTGCACTCAGGACCTTTATCTTCCTTTGTTCTGTCTTTCTGATTCTACATGTATGCACATGATGTTAGTTAAATATTAGTTCATTAATAGTGCTAATTTACTCTGTCAAATAATGCTAATTGCTTTCAGATGACCTAATAATTATATTCATTAAAATTCACGATGAGGTCGTTATGAAACATTCATTAGACATCGTTCAACCTGACAACTGGATGGCAACTAATCTAACGTATTGGAAGTAGACCCACTTAAAATCCAGAAAATCCCCATTCAAGCAAATTAATTTTGCCAGTTTTTGACTGCATTGATTGAGTGTGTAACTTGGATGCTAATTAATTTTTATTTAAAGATCACTTAAGTATATTTTAACCATCTGACATTTAAACTTATCCAAGCTGAAAGATTTTTAACTAGACTTTCTAATGAGTCCAAATTCTGTTCAAATAGCTAAATGTGATATTGGGCTTTATAGAGGATATGGAACTCCTTACTTAAAATGATTGCAGTTCTTAGTTCTTGATCCCTTGGTTAATTTAGTATTGCCAAAGCTCTACCAACAAGTTTCTCTACTCCTGAGTATTTATACTGTAATAGGTGTGTAGCTTACAGAGAATATTTGTAGAACTGCTTAAAAATCTAAATTTTGAAATTATTTATACTAAAGAAATAGTTAATTAATTAAAAATGCATATTTGAGGAGGGGTGCTTTCTTTAGTTTAGTGTAACTGTAAATTTTAAGGACAAAATCTCTTACTTAAGAGATTTTTACCCATATAACTTCTTCAGTTCTGAATCCATCCTTACGTGATGGTCACAACTAGAAATAAATTGAGAAATATTAATCAATACACATACAAACTGGCATGTTTTTTACCTGTTTATGTCTGTGTTTTTGTGTGTCTGTGTTTCATTTTCTCCTATGGTTTTGGTTTATTGCATGTGGGAAGGTAATTTTTATTTATAATTGTAGTTTTGTTTGAGCTTGGTATTTTTATTACCTAAATTATTTAGAAAAAGCTGCCAAGTGGGTACTGTCTTCTGCAGGATAAGCAAAACCTAGGCTGGATATATAAGAAGAAAAAAATGTTTATTAAATATGTTTGTATGCTAAGGTTCCTTTATTCACAGTCATTTTAAATCATATTACCTTTGGAATAATTTCAAATCACACACTTTTATTCATGTTGAAGATTAACATATTTATTAAATCTGGCTTACCAGAATGCACACCCTACTGCACTTATTCTCATGCTAGCAGACGTGTTCACATTGCTTGCAAATACGAAACCAAATCAAACCGCCTCAACAGAATTCCTTTTTACATGACAGTATTATTCTTCAAAGACCAGTGTACTTAGAAATATGTTACCATGTTATAAATCCCTGGAAAACTACCCCAAAATTTTTATTAGGGTTTTAGTTAGATTTTTGTGCAGCATATATCAAACACACCTTGTTTTAAGAGCTTATTTTAAACAAATGCACCAGAAATGAGTTTTCACTTTCTGAAATGAAAAAGAAATAATCCTTTATCATGTTGGTTTCATGTAGGACAGCACTGGCATGAAGCTATGGAAGAAACGCTGGTTTGTGCTTTCTGATCTTTGCCTCTTTTATTATAGAGGTGAGTTTGCTACCAGAAACTGTAGAATATATGTGAAGCATCAGATACTCTTTTGAAGAAAAAAATTATAAATCTTTTTACTATTTTATTAACAAACATATCAAGAAACTCTTGATATGTGTGATATGTGTGTGTTAGTCACTTAGTCATGTCCAACTCTTTGTGACCCCATGGACTGTAGCACACCAGACTTCTCTGGTGAGAGTCCTTGAAATTCTCCAGGCAAGAATACTGGAGTGGGTTGTCATTCCTTTCTCCAGTTGACATCTGTGATTTGAAGTAAATAAGGTGGGACAGAAGGCAATGTAGTGCTGCAGACTGAGTGGTCTTGGTTTTGGTCTGGTTTTTGTAATCTCTTTCTGCCACCCTGATTTGTTTATATCAAGAGCATGTGAGTATTCACTCTGTAATGTTATCCTTGAATTCAGTGCCTAATAGATAAGAAAACATTAATTTGATAGGATTCTTTTTATATGTTGGTTTTGTCACATCTAGCCATTGGTCCACTAGACACCCCATTCTCCTCAGCAAATGATTTTAGAGCGTTAGACACTACTATGATGTATTAGCAAATAAGAAAAATAGCAAAGAATTTATTTATTATGATCCCTTCCAGTAACCTCTCTCTGTCTCTCTATCTCTGTCTCTCTGACACACACACACACACACACACACACACACACACACACACACACTTTTCTTTTGAACAACGGCAACCCCTTTGAAACGAGAAAGTTGCAAAAGGGATTAATGGCCTACAGATTAGGCTATTAATGTTCATGGAGAAGAAATAAACATATTATTGAAGCAGTCTTCATTTATATCTCTCGCTCATTTATTTAAATGTTTTTGTAGGCTTTAATAAGTTGTTGATTAATGCAGAGTCAGAGTCCAGAGAAGTCTCTGTTCAGGTGCCTTGTGGATCCGTTAGCTTCTGCAGAGCTGGTGTGTAACAGTGCAAGGGATGCATATGCTGTGCTCCCCTGGAAATCTGCTTCAGCTACAGTATAAAATCATGAATCTGAACGGTCAGCCCTTCTTCCGTACTTTAGAATTGGGTTGGAATCAGCCAGTATATAATTACCAATTTACATACCGCAAAATACAGTAGGATTTTAGAGCCTATTAGCCATTTTTAAATTTACTTTGTGATTGTTCCCCCAAAAAAGGTGGGACAGAATTCTGTGGTCACCTATCAAAGCAGCATATGCAAACTGACCTTCAGAATCTGAAATTACTAGAATTGTATTCATCTTTTTTTTCCCCCCACTGAATACTGAGGTTGAGAAATACTGCTGAGTCAGAATTAACCAAACCTATAAAATTTCATGTTTGCCGTCGAGATACTGGTTGGGCTGCAATTGTGGTATTATCTTTAGTTAAATGCAAGACTTAAATTTTTCTTTAAAGATTTTCCCAGTCTTTCAGAAAGTCAGTGTTTGTAACTCATACATTATTCCTAAGCTTATAATTTGTACTTTTCTTTCTTTTTTTTTCAGTATGTTTTATAGACTAAATTTAGAACTTTAAGAACAAGAAAATGTTTGCTGCTTCTCATATAAAAAATTTCTTAATGTTAATTTGCAACAGAAAGAACACTAGAGTCCTTGCCATTTGATATTATTATTGCTTATGGAAGTGTCCTTGCTACTCATCACTTTTGTTAAAATAACTTTAATGTAATTTGAAAAAAGTAAAGGTGAATTCCAAAGCCATGTTGAGTAAGAGATTCCATATTATTTTTGAACATATGTATTTTACATTCAATACATCTATTAATTATAGTGCAGTTTCCCTAGACAGGAGGAATGTGAAAAAGAAGAAACTATAGAAAGGAAAGAAATATCACTTAACTCACCTCTTGTTCTTCAGATGGTTGGGAAGAGGCATATGATACTGCACTTTCACTACTTTCTCAACAGGAAATGTTAGATTTTAAATGAAAACTCAGATTTTAGTGAAAAGATCATAATAACTTGCAATTTTTAGAGTGTTTACCGTTTGCTAAGCGCATAGCATTGTGATCTCCGCTTCTCTTCCTCACAGCCAGCTGAACGTGAAAGTGTTAGTCACTCAGTTGTGTGTGACTCTTTGTGACCCCACGAACAGTAGCCCTCAAGACTCCTCTGTCCATGGAATTCTCCTGGCAAGAATACTGGAGTGCATAGCCGTTCCCTTCTCTAGGGGGTCTTTCCAGCACAGCCACCTGATATGGTGGCAAATCTTATTCTACACGGTCACCGAGAAGGAAACTAAGGGCAGCAAGGGCCAGTAGTTGACCTGAGGTCTCCCCTAGCAAGTCTCAAGAGTCAGGATTTGCACCCAGGCACCCTAACCACAAGTTTCTGCCCCACCCAAATCTTACCTTCTCTTTTTTTTCTTGGCCATACCATGGGGCTTGTAGGGTCTTAGCTTCCTGACCAGGGATCGAACTCCGGTCCCACAGCAGTGAAAGCACAGAGTCCTAACCATTACACTGCTAGAGAATTCCTAATCTCAGTCTTCCCTTGTGCACTGAATACAGCAGCCCCATTCATTTCTTCTGTATCTGTCCAAGCATCTAATATTCTAACATTTAGAGTGTGCTGTCAGAAATTTTTAACAGGTCAGTGTGTGTTTTACAGATATGGGAAATAATACATGAGAGAGTAAGAGCTTTGCTGCTTTAAAAAAAAAAAAAAAACAATAGAATAGCATCCAATACCAGATGGAAGCCCAGGTTCTCAGTGTTCTTTACCAAACACTAGGCATTTTGTGAACACTGTGATAAAGTACGGAAATTGCTCTGTTCTGTAGTCAGTCTATTGATGAAATTTAACACGGGATATAACTCACTCAGCAAATATTTATTGAGCAAGACCTGGTTCATTCCAGGTATTATTAAAATAGCAGTGAAAGAAAGCTTCCATAAAGTTTTCAATCTCGAGGGGTCAGGGAGACAATGGATCCACTCAGATAAATAAACAAGATGACGGTGTGCTTTTAGGAGTAGAAGATCATGATACGAAAGAAGGTCACAGGGCAGAAGCCCATTTGGATCAGGACTCTGAGCAGACGGTTTAGGTAGCAAGATCCCAGTGACAAGAAGGAGCTGGAGTGAAGCAGAGTTTTCCAGACAGGAGGGACAATAGTGCAAAGGCCTTGTGGTAGAAAAGTGTTGGGCATATTTGAGGAGATTAAGAAACCAGTAATCCAAGCTCTAGGGTTAGCGATAGGGAAAGAGATGGATGGGAGAAGTGGAGATCGCTCCCATGTAGGATGCTATTGGAGTTTAGATTCTGCCCAAAATGCCACAGGGAAGCGACCGTATATTTTTAATCACAAGAGTGATGTGCTTTAATTTACATTTTTGAAAAGCTCACTCAAGCTGCTGTTGAAGTGAAAGTGAAAGTCTCTTAGTTGTGTCCGACTCTTTGCAATCCCATGGACTGTATAGCCCATGGAATTTTCCAGGCTGGAATAGTAGAGTGGATAGCCTTTTCCCTTCTCAAGTGGATCTTCCCAACCCAGGGATCAAACTCAGGTCTCCCACATTTTAGGCAGATTCTTTACCAGCTGAGCCACAAAAGAAGCCCAAGAATATGGAGTGGGTAGTTTATGCCTTCTCCGGGGGATCTTCCTGACCAAGGAATTGAACCAGGGTCTCCTTCATTGCAGGCAGATTCTTTACCAACTGAGCTATCAGGGAACCCCAAGCTGCTGTTAGGGAACAGGTTATAAAGTAGAAGGAAGGAAACACTGTGTAGAAATGATGGTGGCTTCAGACTAGGGTGGTAGCCAGCAGTGAGCTCTTTTGATGCACCAGACATCTTAATAGGTGGTAAGATGCAGAAATTAACAATATAGACTCCTCTCCTTATGGAGCTCACAGATTAGTTGAAGGAGTCTGAGAAAGAATGGTGTAGTATTCAGTTGTGTTGATGACTGTTGACCAGGCCTGTACAAGGAAGGGGTCAGGAGAGAAGGTTGATCTAGAGACAGATTACTTGCTTAGTATATACACAGCGTGAGTGAGCATGGCATGTTTGCAAAGTAACACATAGAGCTTAAGGAATAACACATAGAGCTTAAGGAATAAAGATTATACCTGAAGACTAGCAAGAGGAAAGGCTAAAAACTAGATCAAGGCATGAAAGACATTTGTTTGTCATTCTAGTAAATTTAAACTCCTGTATTGAATACGAAACTGTAATTGTATGTATGTCTTATGTTGTTCCCAAACTTCTTTGAAGCAGAAGAAGAAATGGTGGACTAAAATATCATTTTAATCCACTAACGTGTTGGGATTCTTATGGCTCCTGTCCCAGGTTGTGTTCCTCAGGAAGCAAGCCTTGAGATGGAGATCAGTGTGCAAGAGGCTTACTGGGGAGTAGTCTTGGTATCAGGACCTGGGGCTGGGAGGAAGAGAAGTAGGACAGTGCAGAAGGAGGCGTTAGGCTTCCCTGCAGCCGGGAAAGGCCTGGCTGACCCCCAGCCCCCGACAAGGAGTTCATTCTTTCTGCAGACATCAAGTACCTTCCCTTGGCTTGATCTGGGTGATGGAAACTAAGACAGTTACCTAGGGAGAGAACTAAAAAAATGCTGTGATTAAGAATATTTAGGGTGTCCCTGGTGGCTCAGATGGTAAAAAAAATCTGCCTGCAATGCAGGAGACCTGGGTTCAGTCTCTGGGTAGAGAAGATCCCCTGGAGAAGGGAATAAGTACCCACTTCAGTATCCGTGCCTGGAGAATACCGTGGACAGTGGAGCCTGGGGCGCTATAGTCCTTGAGTCTGCAGAGTCAGACACAGCTGGGCGTCTCATACTTTCACTTTCAAGAACATATAAGTAATCTAGCATATGACTCTTTGGATAGTCATTTGATGAAGGTTTCACATGCCTTCAGTTTTATCTAATAATGGCAGTTGTTACTGAGCTCGTAGCGTGGGCTGAGTGCATCGTTGCCGTCATGATGTCTGTTAACTCATTTAACCCTCACAGCACGTTCCTTTGTGGCAAGTCCTGTTTTCTTCAGTTTTGTGATAGATGACACTGAGATACCCAGCATCCGGTAGCTTGGCAAGATCTTACCGCTACTTAGAATCCGACTGGGAAACAGTCCATGATAATTGGTGAAGTCACCCTATGCTTATTACCTCTGCATATTCTGAAATAACTTCAGGAAAGTCAGTTTTCCAGTTATGCAACATAGAAGCATTTATTATTTGATTAAAAAATGATTTTTTAATAAAGTTGACTTCATGAGCTGTTTCTGATTATATGTTTTATATAAACATAAAATTGAATTAAAATTAGAATGTGACTCATTCTTTTAAGCTGTCATTCTTGATAATTGTTGTCTGCTTTCTGCCCCCCTCCTTTTTTTTTTTTGCCTTTCAGAATAAACCTGCACTTTTGTTCATTCTGTCTTGTGTTAGAGAGTTAATGAATGAATATAATATAGTAAAAGCAAAATTTTGTTCCATTGTTATGAGAAAAGTTACAGAAATTAACCTCTAATGTGACTTTTTTCTTTTGGAAGTTTCAACATATATTCTAGAAATAAGGGGAAAATAAATGAAATCCCTTGTTAAGTTTATAATAATAATAATAATAATGAAACACAGCAAGCATAATAAAAAGAATTATTTCTAATTTATAATTTTTCTCATTGCTGAATTCACCAGCCTAATGCATAGCTTTATTAACTTGTCTTATGGGTCCCTAACAATGCACTATATATTTCAAGTTTCATAGACGTTTCTGCCCCCCAAGCAACAAGTTAATAATGTGAATCTATACTGTTTCAGGATGAATGTTTTGACATTTTCCTAGGTATATTTTATGTCCTTGCCTTGTAGGTCTGTGATTTATTCTCCTAACTTTATTGTGTGTCGTAGTGACTGGTAGAAACAACCCTTTAAGGATACATGTTTAAGAAGCATATAATTTTTCTAGCATAGTTTAAAAGATGTTTTTATGTGTATATATTCATGTATTCTAAAATGTTTGAGCATCTACTATTGTTCTAAGTGTCTTCGTGAACTTTACATTTTAGTCGGGGAGAGGAAGATGATAGGTAAAAAGTAAAACATATAGTGTTTCAGAGGTATTGGGGCAGATGTTGAGGGTCACTGTGGTAGAGTTCCAGAAAGAGAAGAGAAGGTTCTGGGACAGATCCGGATGGAAGCACTTCAAAATAAAGCAGTCAAGAAAGGCTCCATTGATGAGACATGGAACAAAGTCTGAAGGTTGTGACAAGAGAACCGTGCCTATCTGGGCTTGTTTAAATCCTATGGGAAACATAGGTGGATTCGTTTTGTAAATTTTAGTGTTAACACTTACACACTAATGTAGTTTCAGTGAATCACATGTCAGAGGACTTTGTAGAATGCAGTCTCTATGCCAAACAATGCCATTTTTGTGTCTAACTGACCTTTTTCTGATATGTGGGCCAAGTTCTGATTTGCTTAAGACAGGGAATTTTGTTGAAAGTAAAGCAGTATATATATACTCCACTATTTAATGTTTTCTCTTAAAACTTTACAATATAGTACATGAATTACATGAATTTATATATGAAAGTCTTTTGGTTTTGTCAAAATAAGTTTTGAGAAAATTTATTCTGCTTCATGAGAACATTGGAAATTCTAATCAGATGTTCAATTACCTCTCAGATGAGAAAGAAGAGGGTATTCTGGGAAGCATACTGTTGCCCAGTTTTCAGATAGCTCTGCTTACCTCAGAGGATCACATTAATCGCAAATATGCTTTTAAGGTAAGGACATAGTTATACTTTTTTTTTTCTGAATTTGAATCTTGAATTGGTTAAGAAATTGATATTGACTGTGGAGTATCACAAAGACCTTTTAGTTACAGTCATTTTAATATTTAAAATACAATAGTGGTCTTAGGGTCCGGGAGAAGAGTGTCCCTTTAATTAGTAAGAAGTACATGCTGAAGTATTAAAGGGCCAGGTGTCTTTTATGCCTACTTTCAAGAGGTTCTAGAGCGGGGTCCCCAACCCCCAGGCCACACACCCGGATGGTGAGAGGCAAGCAAGCAAGTGAGGCTTCACCTTATTTATAGCCCCTCCCTATTGTATTACTGTGTGAGCTCCAGCTCCAGTGTGAGCTCCAGCTCCAGTCAGATCAGCAGAGCCATTAGATTCTCAGAGGAGCTTGAACCCTATCGTGAACTGCACATGCAAGGGATCTAGGTTGTGGGCTGCTTATGAGAATCATCCTGAAACCATCCCTCCCTGGATTCATGGAATAATTGTCTTCCATGAAACTGGTCCCTGGTGCCAAAAAGGTCAGGGACCACTGTGCTAGATATAGCAAATATATTAAATGCTAATAATTGATAGATATAACTGTAGGTGTCCTGGTGATCATTTTATTGTTCTTTAAAAGTTACTATATATTTGAATTTTTTCATAATAAATTTGGGGATAATATATTTTTTAACCTCATACATGGGCACTCATAATTTTAGAGAATATTTGCAAAAATACTCTTAGATCTAAGTACATCATGAACATCAGATAGTTGGGAGAGCCTATTGAAGATGAGACATTAAATCTATTATGAAATCTAAGCAGAGCGTAGCTCGCCTCCCCTAACTAATAATACCCACCCATCTGTGATGTGCTGGTAGAGCACCCTCAAATACGAAGCCCCTTTAATGCTAAGTTGGTTATTTTGTTGCTGTTGTTCTCAAAAACCATGTTGCATTCTTTGCTTTATGATGATGGCTGAAATAAATTTCGGAAGTCACCTATTTTTTTAAGTCAGTTTTAAATTTAGAACTCTTGAGGGGTTTAATGTAAAATTTTCACTTTAAGGAAAAGAGGGAATATAAGAGTAATGTATGCTGTTATTTAACAATGAATATGTGTGTACCATTATAAAATTGAGTTAATCTGTAATTCCTATCCACTTTTAAAGAATAGTCAGGACTGCAGCTGAGCTACAACTTTGGCCAGTTAACACGTTGCATTTTTAATTACAGAGAAAAGACTGGGAAAGGCAGAGTGGTGGGAGGGTTGTGGGTGGCCTCAACCGGAAGGTCGTATCCGAGCAAAGACCGCTGGCTATGAGCACATAAGCTACCCATTTCCATATGTTACAACAACGTTTAATACCTGTAAGTCAAAATAATAATATGTTAAAGTACAATGCCAAACTCCCTGATACTGACAGCTACTGGGGCACTGGTTTAAATTCTTTTATTTGCTCATCATCTTAGCAAATGTTTGAGTTTGTACTAGACAGGACATTTTGCTCAGGTCTTTGACTCTAAATATATATATATAGATTTTTTTTAATGTCAATACATATGATGTTAAAATAGCAATTAAAGTGACCATGTATGAGTATATTGCCTCTAATTATTTAGTTAAATTTTGATTTGTATTTTATCTGTAACAAGAATAATGATTTCTGTTTTCAAATTCTCTCCTCCATGGTGTTGTTTTCTCTGAATTTATGAGCCATGTTTACTACTAAGTCTGTTGGCGTTGATCCTGCTGCTTTCACAGTGGTAAGTAGGAAGGAGAGACAATTGCTGAACAACACTGTGGAACTTAAAAGCTAAATCGGGAACTTTGCCATCGTATTCCCATTTGACAGACTGCAAGCTTGGGTGTGGTTTGTTAGTGTCTTGAGCCCTGGCCACAGCTGGAACTTCTGAGCGCCAGCCCAGCATTCCTTCCACTCATCATAGATATGGGCAGTGGGTCTTTATCCATCTGTCCGAAACCCCCCTAGTCTAGGCTAGAGACTCTGGTGGTTTTAATCATTTTAACAGTGTATAGTGCTTGAGCTGATTCTTTCTCAGAGTTTCCATATACAACTTTATACCCCTTTCACAGTCAAGTGATATTTGTTGGTTCTGTAAGTTGAATTGCTCAGTGTATTGATTGAATTTATTTACATCTTGATTTCTGAAAAAGGTTTTCAAGAAGCTAATTTGACGCTGTAGAGAAAGCAGACAGTCAGAATCTCAGAGTGAAGTCTGTTGCTCCAGGTCTTCTCCTTGCGTCTCTTTAGACTAACTCTTTTGCCTCATTCTATGCTGAAATAACTTGTGTTTATTTATCTTTGTCTTTCACTGTCTACTAGGGAGTTGTCACAGGCGGTTTAAAATCTATTTTATTTACTTGCTTATTTTTGACTGCACTGGGTCTCGGTTCCTTTGTGGGCTTTCTCTAGTTGCGGTGAGCAGAGTTTGCTTTCTAGTTGCAGTGTGTGGGCTTCTCATTGCAGTGGCTTCTCTTGCAGCAGAGGGTGGGCTCTAGAGCGTGGGCTCAGCAGTTGTGCCGCATGGGCTTGGTTGCCCCTAGGGATGTGGAATCTTGCTGGATCAGGGATTGGCAGGCAAATTCTAATCTACTGTACCACCAGGGAAGTCCGTCACAGGCATTTTAAAGTGGAAATGAAGAATGTTTCAGGACTTAACTGGTGGTACAATGGAGAAGGACCTGCCTGCCAGTGCAGGGGACATGGGTTCGATCCCTGGTCCAGGAAGATTCCATGTACCATGGAGCAGCTAAGCCCATGAGCCGCAAGTACTGAAAACACGTGATGCACCTGCTGCAGCTGGCGCACCCTAGAGCCCCTGCTCTGCGACAAGAGAAGCCGTTGCAGTGAGAAGTCCCTGCTCGCCGCAACTAGAGAAAGCCCGTGTGCAGCAGCGAAGACCCAGCACAGCCAGAAAAATAAAAATAATTAAATTAGGGGGAAAAAGAACGTTTCTCCCACCTTGGCCTTTGTTTTCTTAAAAAAAAATTTTTTTTTTAATTTAAGTCTAGTTGATTTACAATGTTGATTAATTGGCCTTGGTTTTCTGCTCAACATGCGGCCACTGCTGCTGTCCGTCCCCGCCTTGCTGGCCGAGGGCTAAGCCGAGTGCTCAGTCCTTGCACTTGGGCGCTGTCCCCCAGCAGGGCCTCCATGACGTTGTTTTCCATCTGCTTCTCTGGATGGAGGCAGATTAAACCACTTACTGGTGATATAGGGCTTCTTCCTCAGACCTAGAGCATTTATATTTCACTCTGATACATGAGAAGAAAACCTGAAGGGCAGTGCCATTTGGGGTCATTTATAAATCTTTTATTTGTGTATAGGTGTCTATAATGATTAGCCAAAATGCTTTGAGAGCAGCAGCTTTTAAGGGCTGAAGGAATTGCTGCCACAGAAGGGAAATACTGTTAGTGACTTTAGTTGCTGCTTGCTGTGGAACATTCTTGAACAGAGAGATGTGAATTGTAAATAGAAATTGCTCGGGGTGTGTCCATGGAACAGTGATGGCCAGGTGCTTTTTTTCTTACCTCCTTCTCCTCCTACCTTCCCTTCCTTTAAACCGTTTTTTTTTCCCCTAAGAAAATGAAAAATGATAAAGATAGGAGAAAAAAATGTAAGATGTGTATATATTTTTAAATATTGAATGGTGTTTTTCTGAAGTCCCTTATTTCTATATGTATTGGGTTGGCCAAAAAAGTTCATTCATGTTTTTCCATAACATCGGAAGCCTAACATTTGGCCAACCCAATAAGACAAGTCCACTTTCTTTGAAAGTTGATAGTAATGGTCTGTGTAGGGAGCCACTGAACTTTCTTTCTTTCACTTTTACAGGTGCCATGTTTCTATTTAAAACAATCGTGTCGTTTTCAATCAGGCTGCCCATCCGAACATGCGGACCTATTATTTCTGCACTGACACAGGAAAGGAAATGGAGTTATGGATGAAAGCCATGTTAGATGCTGCCCTGGTGCAGACAGAACCTGTGAAAAGGTAAAGGCTTGTAGGGAAAGCAGTGGTGATTTCCACTTAGATTTTATCCCCTGCCTTGCAAATACATCATTATCATAGTACATGTCATTTTAGTAGTCATGATATGGAACCATTTCTATCCTGGAAAGCAAGGATTAAGTTCATCTTCTATATTAAATCAAAACACCTTTAGTTGGTTTGAGATGCCACCTGCATTTTTATTCACACCTTCCCTCTTTATTCATTCTCACCTACCCATGTACTGAGGTGAATCCCAAATCCTAACATTCCAACTGAATGTTCTTTCTTCTTACAGAATTACCTTTAATATCCGGTAAGTACACTTTTAATTGCTATCTTAAAAGTACACAAAACAGTGTTTTTTAAGGTTCTGAATCTTAGAAGAGAATTTATATTCATAAAGTTAATTTCACTGTGTTTTTATATTATATGTTTCTCAAGTTTAATCAGTTGAAATAAAAGTTTTTGATATGTTTCATTTCTTTGGTGTTTCCAGGATATTTCTGATTGTTTTGTGATGAATGTCTCCAGAAAATAGTTCATCAAGAATCTAGATTATTTCTAAATATATCTACTTCTTAATGAATTCTACCTTCTTTCTTTTAAAACTCCAGGACTTACTTTGGTTATATAAATATGTACTGTTAAAATTGATGTGAGTGTGATGCCCCCCTGCCTTAACATATGAATCATTTTAATATTCAATATATTAAAAGCTAGTGAAAGAAAATCAGCTTCTAAAATATGTAAATAGTAGCTAAATTATGAGCTTATGGCATTTTAAAAAATATATTCCTATAATTTGGACAGAGATCTATGATACAGTTTAATTTTTCTTTGAGTCAACAACAGTTGAGCACATATATAAGGAAGATTGCTAACTTGCGTGTCTGATCTTTTTACTATTTTCTCAGGAAATTAAAGTCTTTTGAGGTGTTGGTTGAAAGACTCAAGTTGATGCTATATAAGTAAATTTATGTTTATCTATTTCATATCAATTTAACTAATCACTAGTAATTAGAGCTAGGCAAAAGTATGCAGAAAAAAGTAAAGAAGGTCCAAGGTTGAACTCTGGGACACCTGTTTATAAGAATAGCTACCTCAAACATAATGCATTTTCTAGGTTGAGAGCTAATAATGGGAAAACCTGCTTTTGGAATTCCATGTGTAAAAATGACCTGGATGGACATAAAGATGAGATTATTATGACAGTTTTCTAGAGGAAACTTGTTAGGTGAAAAAAAAAATGAAAATCTTAGGGTAAAACTAACTTCAGATAATACTGATTTTCAGGGAATTGTTTAGAATACAATAATCAATATAATCATTAAAATATATGATTTTTAGATAATTTTAGTTTCATATATTGCACTTATCCTAGAGTTTCAACTTCTGTTTTCTTTTCTTGTATTTTCCACTCTAAAAACTAATCAGTTCAGTTCAGTCGCTCAGTCGTGTCCAACTCTTTGCAATCCCATGAATCACAGCACACCAGGCCTCCCTGTCCATCACCAACTCCCAGAGTTCACTCAAACTCATGTCCATCGAGTCCGTGATGCCATCCAGCCATCTCATCCTCTGTCATCCCCTTCTCCTCCTGCCCCCAATCCCTCCCAGCATCAGAGTCTTTTCCAGTGATTCAGCTCTTCGCATGAGGTGGCCAAAGGTCTGGAGTTTCTGCTTTAGCATCCTTCCTTCCAAAGAACACCCAGGGTTGATCTCCTTTAGAATGGACTGGTTGGATCTCCTTGCAGTCCAAGGGACTCTCAAGAGTCTTCTGCAACACCACAGTTCAAAAGCATCAATTCTTCAGCGCTCAGCCTTCACAGTCCAACTCTCACATTCATACATGACCACAGGAAAAACCATAGCCTTGACTAGACGGACCTTTGTTGGCAAAGTAATATCTCTGCTTTTGAATATGCTATCTAGGTTGGTCATAACTTTTCTTCCAAGGAGTAAGCGTCTTTTCATTTCATGGCAGCAGTCACCATCTGCAGTGATTTTGGAGCCCCCAAAAATAAAGTCAGCCACTGTTTCCCCATCTATTTCCCATGAAGTGATGGGACCAGATACCATGATCTTCATTTTCTGAATGTTGAGCTTTAAGCCAACTTTTTCACTCTCCTCTTTCACTTTCATCAAGAGGCTGTTTAGTTCCTCTTCACTTTCTGCCATAAGGGTTGGTGTCATCTGCATATCTGAGGTTATTGATATTTCTTCCGGCAATCTTGATTCCAGCCCAATGTTTCTCATGATGTACTCTACATGTAAGTTAAATAAGCAGGTTGACAATGTATAACCTTGATCTACTCCTTTTCTTATTTAGAACCAATCTATTGTTACTAATAATTACTCCTGATTTATGCTTATAAAGATGATATTCAACATTGTGTCTTGACTCTGGATAAGTATGTGTTGATTATCTGCCCATAGCAATTTTTAGCCAGTTGTGTTGATACAATTTGCCCAGTTATCCAGGAATTATTGAATACCATCTGTGTGCCCAACCTGGTGTCAGTCACCATCATCCTGTAGAAATTACATCTTCTAGGGACTTGCCTAGTGGTTTGCTGGCTAGGACTCCATGCTCCCAATGCAGGAGGCTGTAGTTCGATCCCTGGTCAGGGAACTAAGATCCCACATGCCACAACTAAAGATCCCCCATGCTGCAAATGAGACCTGGAGCAGCCAAATAAATTAATTTTAAAAATGGAAGAAAGAAAGAATCAGTCACCATCATCCTGTAGAAATTACATCTTCTAGGGACTTGCCTAGTGGTTTGCTGGCTAGGACTCCATGCTCCCAATGCAGGAGGCTGTAGTTCGATCCCTGGTCAGGGAACTAAGATCCCACATGCCACAACTAAAGATCCCCCATGCTGCAAATGAGACCTGGAGCAGCCAAATAAATTAATTTTAAAAATGGAAGAAAGAAAGAAATTACAGCTTTTATTCTATCTCTAGCTCATTTATGAAGTATTTTAACCTATGAACTTCAATGTCATCATTCCCCAATGGACAGGCCATTGATGGCATTAAAAAATTATAAGTATAATATACATTCTCTGAATAATTTTCTGTCTCTTGGCCCATTATTATCATTTTCTGTATTTGCATGTATCTTTTGCAGTAACTTAAATGTTACTTTTAAAAATTAGATCACAGGTTTTACATTATTTGTGTTATCTTAGCATACATTTTTGAATCAGTTTTGGTTCCATTTAGGGAGAAGTCAGCATGTGTCTTTTTTGATTACATCTCCTAAGTCTTTGGAAAAATTGAGGGAAAAGTCATTGCAGTTATAATTTAAAATAAGAGCTTTAGGTAGATTAGAAGTAACTTTTTAAAAAGACCTTTTCATATACTTGATACTTAGTGTTTTAAAAAATTCTCCCTACTCCTGAAATTAGCTTGTATAAGTGTGTTTATAGCATAGACCTTCTCTAACTTCTGTCTTTCAGGGAAGAAGCTCCAAAGCATATCTTAATAAACTCCCTCAGTGTCTAATATTGCTTCCAATGTGAAGCCATGAATTTTATCTAAACCTAAATATATGGATGGTCTGTAGCTGTACTCTGAGGGAAATAATAATATTTCTTTTTATTTTTTCTCACTGATTTTATTCCTAACTAGCCATCTCTGTATAGCTGAATAGATATGTTGTTAAGTCTCTTCAGTTGTGTCCGACTTCTTTGCAGCCCCATGGACTTCTTTGGAGCCCACCAGGCTCCTCTGCTGTAGAATTCTCCAGGCAGGACTACTAGAGTGGGTGCCATTTCCTTCTCCAAGAATATATATAGATTATGCATTTTTAACACATGCATTTTTATCACTGACACTGGCAGCATTAGCACAGTTAGGATCCAGTAGAATCATTATTATATATTGAAATGTGCAAGGTTAGTCAGTTCCCTCTTCAAGAAGCCTCCCAGTGTGGTATCATCTTGGCAGTTTTGTGCAGGTACAGACA
The DNA here is from genome assembly GCA_006408675.1 of Madoqua kirkii. Taxonomy (NCBI): domain Eukaryota; kingdom Metazoa; phylum Chordata; class Mammalia; order Artiodactyla; family Bovidae; genus Madoqua; species Madoqua kirkii. Next base: position 7,602 of record SJYC01114737.1, on the reverse strand, counting down.
CTTAGCTTGGTCTTGTCAGGTCCTGGAAGTGATTGGTCTCAGGAAAGCTGATTCTCATCAAAAAGACCCAGATAGAGCAGTTGGCATGGTGAGCAGTAAAACCATCTGCTGGTTCAGACGCACACTGCTGAGCAGCACATTCTTCTTGCGGGGACGTGGACACGAGATGCCAGATTCTAATCCACAGTTCCTTGATGAGATTGAATGGTAGTGGTGATAAAATCTGTGCCAGGCACAGATTTACTCATGTGGAGCTCACAGCAGTCCCGTATCCTTGGTGCTTAAGTTTTCCCTACTTGCCAAAGAGGAGTTTGAGGCTCAGTACATTTTTGTACCTTGCTGGAAACTCAACTAGTAAGAGGTAGAACTATGGACTTCCGTAGTGGTCCAGTGGTTAAGAATCTGCTTGCCAATGCAAGAGACACGGGTTTGATCCCTGATTTGGGGAGATTCCACATGCTGCTCATGTGCCAAAGCCTGCTCCACAGCGGGAGAAGCCACTGCAATGAGAAAAACCTACACACAGCAACTGGAGACTAGCTGCACGTTCTCCCTCCTCCAGCCCCCACCACACCTGGCACAACTAGAGAAAGCCTGTGCTCAACCAAAAAAACAACAGTGTAACTACTAGAAGTTCCGCCAATTAAAAAAAAGGGAGAGCACATGTAGTCTAGCTCAGAAACTTAAGTCCTCAGGAAAACAGAGAGTTAGTTGGTCACATGGTCTCGACCTTTGATGGCATCAGAAGATAATGTCCATTTCCACAAACCAGAGTCATGTTTGTCTCATGATGCATTAACCCTCCTGGCTGGAAATCACGTTTATTTCGAACGACCAGCTACTGTGGTCTTTTAAGCATGGATTTTTGTGGTTTCACGGTCAAAGGTCAGCCTCATTTGCTTTCTCTTCAGATTTCTAATGGTAGGGACACTCACCACTTTTTTTGTTTTCCAGTGCTTTCTACACTGTGTATTTTATGTTTTCTCCCCTTTCTATTTATACATTCTGGTGTCATACTTGAATTTTCATGCCATGACACTGGGGATTTGTGCAGACTTGTCCTCTGCAACCCTTTCAGGGTTTTTTGTAAAGTCAAAGGTAGTTTTATGGGTGTTTTTTTTTTTTTTCCCCAGAGTGAATCCTAAAAATAACATGTGCATTATTTCATCTGATTTACTCTGCCTTTCTTCTCTGATTTCAGAGTGGATAAGATTACATCTGAAAATGCTCCAGCTAAAGAGATCAATAACTTTCCCAATCATAGAGTGCTAATTAAACCAGAGGTCCAAAATAACCAGAAAAACAAGGAAATGAGTAGAAATGAAGAAAAAAAGGCATTAGAAGCTGAAAAATATGGATTTCAGAAGGATGGCCAAGATAGACCTTTAACAAAAATTAATAGTGTAAAGTTGAATTCCCTGTCATCTGAATATGAGAGCGGGTCAACATGCCCAGGTCAGCCTGGACACTACAGGCCAGTCAATTTGAATAGTTCAGAGAACAAAACAGTCAATGTGAGCCTGGCAGATCTTAGAGGCGGAAGTCACCCCAGTACGGGGCCCTTACACACAGAGGCTGATCGAGTCATACAGAGAACGAATTCAATGCAGCAGCTGGAGCAGTGGATTAAAATCCAGAAGGGAAGAGGTCATGAAGAGGAAACCAGGGGGTAAGTGTCTAATGGTGTTGGTGCAAGACTGGTTTCTGAGATACAGTCAATGTATTAAATTCAAATTGCATTGTGATATTACAGCTTCATGAGTCATCTTTTCTTCAGGGTAATCAGATATGTGTGTGTGTGGTGTGTTTTTTTTCCCTCTGTCTCTCAGTGTTCCGAGTAATGTTCATCCAACTCTACTGATGGCAAGGAAACATCCTTCCTGGCCCAGCATGAGAGAAGGCGTAGGCCGTGGGTACAGATCATGTTTGTTTGAGGCAAGGAAGGGAGCAAGATCTAGCCTCACCTGTTCACACACACACACACACACCCCTAACCTTGCCCCTTTACACACACACACACACACACACACACACAACTTGTCTTCACCCTCTCCACTGTCCTGCTCTGTTTTCCATTAGAAGCTTCTACAGCTTAATGTAATGCGAAGCTCTCCTGAGACATGTAATGTGGTGACCGGAAAGGCTTAGGTGCTCTAGTTCTCAGTCTCATTCCTTGGCTTTCTTAAACTCAGGATGCACATGCCTAAGCATTATTATTTATTCATCTAAGCATTTAATCATTCATGTACACCCTTGTTCTTTTGTATACTTAGTGTGTAATTACTATATGGTAATCATGGGACTGGGAAGTAAAATACTGAAATGATATAGTCCAAATTTCTCACAGCCATTCTTAGTTTTGTGGAGGAGAAAGTTAAACAGATACTGCATATGATGACAAACACAGCAAGAAGAAAAGATGTTTCAGGGACAACAGCCCAGCCTAAAGGTTCAGGGAAACCTCTCTGGAGGAAGTAAGGTAGGAGCCCAGATACGAAGGATGGTATGCTTATCTTGGTTTAGGTGTGCACAACTCAGGAGTTGATAGCACTGGGAAAAGACTCCAAAGCCGTGAGTCTGGCTTAGGCTCACATCATCCCAACTGCTATAGTGATGGACAAGAAGCAAGGCTGGAGAGAGAAGCCAGAGGAGCTGTATGTTTGCAGAATGGTGGTTCCGTAGAATCTGGAGAATGAGTTGGAGGAAGGTCAAAAACTGAACTTGTAATTGACAAGGCTAATTGAGTACTTGGATGTGCTTGATTGCAGACTGGTGTCACTCAAATCTAATTTGAGTGGCTGGGGGGAAATCAAGAATGGTGCTCTGCTTTTTTGGTCCGGTTGTCAGGCATTATCCAGTGCCTCTCACTGCATAGGGAAGGGTTGGGGAGACAAAAGGTAATGAGTGATTGGATAGGTTAAATTTGAGGTGTCTGCAGTCTGTACCTCCAAAGAGAGATCTGGACTTGAGTAAGCTTTGGAGTATCATCATCATTATATCAGACATGCTTAAAAGTAAGGATGAAAGGAGAAGCATTCATTCAGCAGGAGGCTGGATAAAGTAAAGATTCTAAGGGAAAACCAGAAAGAACTTTTATGTTTAAAGGAACAAAAGGATAAACAACAAGGTCATACTGTAAAACACAAGGAACTATATTCATTATTCTGTGACAAACCATAATGGGAAAGAATATGAAAAAGAATATATATGTGTGTGTAAGTATGTATGTATATATAACTGAGTTACTTTGCTGTACAGAAGGAATTAACACAGCATTGTAAATCAGCTATACTTCAATACAATGTTTTTGAAAATTAAAAAATAAAGGGAAAAAAAGGATAGGAGGGTCTGCAAAGACCAGAAGTGAAGGCCAGAACATGGGGGAAAAGCAACTACCCGTGGATGAGAAAGTGTTGTGTTTTTAGGTGGGAAGCTGGTGATATAAGATTTAAAGAGTCGGACACAACTGAGCGACTTCACTTTCACTTTCAATGAACTAAAGCATACAAAATTAGCTGAAGACCGACTATAACTCGTACCTTTGAGTAGTAGGGAACCAGAGAGCAATCAGTTAGTGATGTTTTGGGTGAAAGATGATGAACTTCGGGGGTAGTAGGATGTCCTTGTGGTCCAGGCGGTTGTCAGCCAGCCTCTCCTCTCAGGAGCGCAGCTCGGCCCTCTCCTCCCTTGGTGTGTTGCTCACTTCTGTTTTCTCCTCCTCCACCCTCATTGCTCACTTTCCTAATTTTCCCAAGGGACAGCTGTGAGAAACAGTTGCTGTCTCAACAAGAAAATTTGATTGCACAGAGGAAAAGCCAGAGGTATTGAGAGGGGCGGGGGTGGGTAGGAAATGACAGGATGTTTGAAAGTACTTATGAAGGTAATCGTTTTCAGGGAAACAGTAATAAAAACCGCAGCCAGAAGATTTGCTGCCTCTCTACCCAGCAAATTAAATCTCGCGTCTTAATAGAATCAGTTTTCCTCAAGTAAAATCATACTTTCTTAAGGTTGAAAATGAACCATTAAGGGGGTTCTGTATCTAAAGTTAGTTTTTTAATTGTTGAGCCGTAAGTATTAGTTTTCAAGCACTTCTCAAAGTCCTTGGTTGGATGTAGTTAACATCCATAAAGACTACCTGTAACTTACTAATTTTGACTGCAGACCTTCCAGCTTCTAAAGGCTGGCCTGAGGTCATTTGGGGCTCAGGTTCCCTTCATGTTGCTCCTCCCAGTTTGGGTTCCCTGGCTGGAGTCCAGGTTAGATGACTGACATAGGTCATCTACATTATTACATGAACTTCATGCTTCAAAAACAGTGGTGAGGTTTTACAGCAAAATAATTTTTATCGGTGGCAAGAAGCATAATGGTCATAGATGGCAGAATTCATTTGGTGAAACTATGAAAGGCTGGCTTTCATTCCTAAAGTTCTAATAGAAAGAATAGAGGTTTCCTATGTGGTCATATAGTAGGTGCCTGCATCTGTGAACAGAGCCTGAAGTTGCTTTGTGAGGGGCGGGCCCGTTCAGATGCTGGGGCCTAGGCCATTGTTTTGCATGGCAGAATCACGTGTCAGGGTTTTCAGGGCGTTTGACAGGCAGGTGCTGTTGAATGGGGCACAAACCCTGACGAAGGCGCGACAGAGTTACTTAAGCTTTCACTTAAAAAGTAAATCACAGTTTGCTTAATTTGAATTTCTTTGGGGAAAAGCACTGAAGGAAACTAGTTTATTTAAGAAAGGTCTCAAAGTGGTAGAAAGTATATGAGGCAGAAATAAATTTGCTTGATGATAAACAGATTTTCTATTAAAATCCTCCAAAAAGTAGTTCCAAAGATGGCAGAAGAGCCTTTTATACTTTGTAGTCACTTTTAATTAACCGAGCTTGGTAGGAAAATCGCCTGCCGTTGACGATCACACAGATGATCCAAATGCAGTAGCCATCTCAGCCACAGGGTCCAGCTCAATGTGAATGTCTGCGTTCTGTGTCATCAGATTTCTGAACTGGAATTTCAACATTAGTCCACAGGCAGTTTTTCATTTGTTTTAAATAGAAAATATGTGACCCTCCTTTATGTACCTATAAATGATCTTTTCACAGATTTCTGAACAGCATACATAAAGTTCATATAGTTTCTGTTCATGAATGGGCCAGTAACCAAGCGCCGCTGCAGTACACTGCTGGAGCACTAGGGCAGAACTGATCGGATGGAGTCGTTCCCCTGTCTGAAGTGCTTCCTAAGCACATAGCTGTGGGGTTGCCAGCTCTGGACTTTAATCAGTTTCTGGCTTCCATGTTAGCAGAGAAGATGAGGATCGGAGGGAGATCAAGCGGGGAAAAACTAGGAAATTTACATGGAGAGAAAGCAATAAAAAGACTTGATTCAGAGTATGGGGTACCTTCCTCCCCCACGCAAAGTTGTCAGATGATTGGGCTCTCAGAAGTGGTTCGTGTGTGTGTGTGTGTGTGTGTGTGTGTGTGTGTGTGTGTGTGTGTTGAGAGGGAGTGTTAATTTTGAGCAAGTCTGTTTTACATCAGTGAGCTTCCCTGATAGCTCAGTTGGTAAAGAATCCGCCTGCAATGCAGGAGACCCTGATTCAATTCCTACATCAGGAAGATCTTCTGAAGACAGGATAGGCTACCCACTCCAGGATACTTGGACTTCCCCTGTGGCTCAGCTCAAGACATGGAGAAGCTGAGGGACATTCAGCAAAATGAAGAAAACTCAGTTTAGAAGAACAGTTGAAGGAACTGGAAATATTTCAAAATACAAAATAAGACGTGGGACTTTAGAATTATAAGACTACTTTGTGATGAAATCCTCTTCTAGATGAGAAAGCCAAGTCTCAAAACATTTCAGTTGGCCAGAGTTCAGTAGCACCCAACACATTAAGATTATGCCCTTCCTAATTTAGGGGTATCTTTTACCTTTAGGTATATTACTGCAATAGAATAGTAAGGTTTTTTAAATTATTTCCATACTTTTGGCAAAAATTTTTAAATAAAAGAATGAGTTTGCTTTTTCATTAAATCTTAAAGTCTTGAGAAATCTCAAGTCTCAAAGGGAATCATTGACATAATAAAGAGAGTAGACTGCTGCTTAAGGAAGGAAGAGGCCTGCATTGTGGTTCCAGCCAGTCCAGCCAGTTAACTCTTCCTTAACCCCAAGTACTGAAAAGAGTATGATCTCTTCTTAGTCTTCTTCCCCCACACACTTGAACCTTCTTTCAGTCCCAGAGGTGTAACTAACTCCTCTAAGATCTCTGTATTTGGGGGGAAAACAAGAAGGCAAGCTTGGCCCTCCTGATTTTTGACCAACTGCTTCTTCCCAGTTGATTAATAATAAAGTTCACAAGTATTAAAACATCATAACATTCTGGAGATCTGCAGTTTTGAGTCTGAAATAGCATCATGTTGAAGAATTTTGTCTTTAAAAAATTAAATTTTTAGCTTTGGCTTTGAGTCATTTTTATTTCTCAGAAGTTATCTGGGGAAATGATTCCTTCAGACCACAAAGGTACTGATTCTGTACTTCTTCCCGTAAACAGTTATGCTTCCAGAAGGATGTGGTACAATCGAGCCACCTGCAGTCCCTCATTTCCAGTCTCCATGCTCTGTATGCACAGCTCAAAAACTCCAGTGTTCCACCCACACACAGAAATTAAGTATTTTGCTGAGATTGGTGAAGATGAGATTCTAAGGGATTATTTATATAAAAACAAGACATGAGGATGGACTTGAGATCTTGAACATTTTTATTTCTGGAAAAAGTATAGATAGTACTCTTCCTTCCTGAAACCAAATCATACATTGTGTAGAATAAATGGTCTTTCATGTGAGTGACACAGATGCTATTGACTTAGTATATTCAATCAATCAAATTAGATTTCACTAAAAAAATTAAATTCTGTTCATTAATCACCCTAAAAAACAAAAAATGAATCTTCAGTGTACATTTTACCTACCAGGAAATGAGAAAAAAAGAAAAAACAGAAACATACTCTAATGTACTATCTGGAAAGCAGCTCTCCTTCAGTTTTATTTTGCAATTGTTCTTTTATTTCAGAATAATCTCTTACCAAACATTGCCAAGAAATATGCCAAGCCACAGAGCGCCAGTCATGGCCCGCTACCCCGAAGGCTACAGAACCCTTCCGAGAAACAGCAAGACCAGGCCGGAGAGCATCTGCAGCGTCACGCCCTCGGCCCACGACAAGATAGCAGGACCCGGGGCCGAGGAGAAGCGGAGATCCATGCGGGACGACACGATGTGGCAGCTCTATGAGTGGCAGCAGCGGCAGTTTTACAACAAGCAGGGCACCCTCCCTCGCCACAGCACCCTGACCAGCCCTAAAACCATGGTTAACATCTCCGACCAGACGATGCACTCCATCCCCACGTCACCCTCCCACGGCTCCATAGCCGCCTACCAGGGCTTCTCCCCTCAGCGGACCTACAGGTCGGAAGTGTCTTCACCAATTCAGAGGGGAGACGTGAGCATCGACCGCAGGGACATGACCATCGACCGCAGGGACGTGAGCATCGACCGCAGGGACATGACCATCGACCGCAGGGACGTGAGCATCGACCGCAGGGACATGACCAT
>SJYC01114736.1:0-12395 GCA_006408675.1 Madoqua kirkii | reverse complement strand
GTGTGTGTGTGTGTGTGTGTGTGTGTTGAGAGGGAGTGTTAATTTTGAGCAAGTCTGTTTTACATCAGTGAGCTTCCCTGATAGCTCAGTTGGTAAAGAATCCGCCTGCAATGCAGGAGACCCTGATTCAATTCCTACATCAGGAAGATCTTCTGAAGACAGGATAGGCTACCCACTCCAGGATACTTGGACTTCCCCTGTGGCTCAGCTCAAGACATGGAGAAGCTGAGGGACATTCAGCAAAATGAAGAAAACTCAGTTTAGAAGAACAGTTGAAGGAACTGGAAATATTTCAAAATACAAAATAAGACGTGGGACTTTAGAATTATAAGACTACTTTGTGATGAAATCCTCTTCTAGATGAGAAAGCCAAGTCTCAAAACATTTCAGTTGGCCAGAGTTCAGTAGCACCCAACACATTAAGATTATGCCCTTCCTAATTTAGGGGTATCTTTTACCTTTAGGTATATTACTGCAATAGAATAGTAAGGTTTTTTAAATTATTTCCATACTTTTGGCAAAAATTTTTAAATAAAAGAATGAGTTTGCTTTTTCATTAAATCTTAAAGTCTTGAGAAATCTCAAGTCTCAAAGGGAATCATTGACATAATAAAGAGAGTAGACTGCTGCTTAAGGAAGGAAGAGGCCTGCATTGTGGTTCCAGCCAGTCCAGCCAGTTAACTCTTCCTTAACCCCAAGTACTGAAAAGAGTATGATCTCTTCTTAGTCTTCTTCCCCCACACATTTGAACCTTCTTTCAGTCCCAGAGGTGTAACTAACTCCTCTAAGATCTCTGTATTTGGGGGGAAAACAAGAAGGCAAGCTTGGCCCTCCTGATTTTTGACCAACTGCTTCTTCCCAGTTGATTAATAATAAAGTTCACAAGTATTAAAACATCATAACATTCTGGAGATCTGCAGTTTTGAGTCTGAAATAGCATCATGTTGAAGAATTTTGTCTTTAAAAAATTAAATTTTTAGCTTTGGCTTTGAGTCATTTTTATTTCTCAGAAGTTATCTGGGGAAATGATTCCTTCAGACCACAAAGGTACTGATTCATGTACTTCTTCCCGTAAACAGTTATGCTTCCAGAAGGATGTGGTACAATCGAGCCACCTGCAGTCCCTCATTTCCAGTCTCCATGCTCTGTATGCACAGCTCAAAAACTCCAGTGTTCCACCCACACACAGAAATTAAGTATTTTGCTGAGATTGGTGAAGATGAGATTCTAAGGGATTATTTATATAAAAACAAGACATGAGGATGGACTTGAGATCTTGAACATTTTTATTTCTGGAAAAAGTATAGATAGTACTCTTCCTTCCTGAAACCAAATCATACATTGTGTAGAATAAATGGTCTTTCATGTGAGTGACACAGATGCTATTGACTTAGTATATTCAATCCATCAAATTAGATTTCACTAAAAAAATTAAATTCTGTTCATTAATCACCCTAAAAAACAAAAAATGAATCTTCAGTGTACATTTTACCTACCAGGAAATGAGAAAAAAAGAAAAAACAGAAACATACTCTAATGTACTATCTGGAAAGCAGCTCTCCTTCAGTTTTATTTTGCAATTGTTCTTTTATTTCAGAATAATCTCTTACCAAACATTGCCAAGAAATATGCCAAGCCACAGAGCGCCAGTCATGGCCCGCTACCCCGAAGGCTACAGAACCCTTCCGAGAAACAGCAAGACCAGGCCGGAGAGCATCTGCAGCGTCACGCCCTCGGCCCACGACAAGATAGCAGGACCCGGGGCCGAGGAGAAGCGGAGATCCATGCGGGACGACACGATGTGGCAGCTCTATGAGTGGCAGCAGCGGCAGTTTTACAACAAGCAGGGCACCCTCCCTCGCCACAGCACCCTGACCAGCCCTAAAACCATGGTTAACATCTCCGACCAGACGATGCACTCCATCCCCACGTCACCCTCCCACGGCTCCATAGCCGCCTACCAGGGCTTCTCCCCTCAGCGGACCTACAGGTCGGAAGTGTCTTCACCAATTCAGAGGGGAGACGTGAGCATCGACCGCAGGGACATGACCATCGACCGCAGGGACGTGAGCATCGACCGCAGGGACATGACCATCGACCGCAGGGACGTGAGCATCGACCGCAGGGACATGACCATCGACCGCAGGCACCGGGCCCATCATCCCAAGGTAAGACACCTGCTTGTCCAGGGTTCATTGCTCCTCTGAGGAGGCTGCAGTTTACTTCTAGTTGTTCAGTCTCTTAGTCATGTCCAACTCTCTTGACCCCATGGACTGTAGCCCACCAGGCTCCTCTGTCCATAGGATTTCCCGCTCAAGAATATTGGAGCAGGTTGCCATTTCCTCCCAGCCCAGGGAATGAACCTACATCTCCTGCATTGGCAGGCGGGTTCTCTGCCACTGAGCCATGCGAGAAGCCTTTTACTTTATTAATAGTACACTGCTCTTTCTTGTGAATGCCAGAGACAAGATAATGGGGAGGAGGCAGGCAAAACCAGCTTTTTTGTTTGTTTGTTTTAAAAATTAAGGAAGCATCTTCTGTAATGTCAGACTCTCATGTATAAAACCTAAGCTTGCAGGGCTTCTCTCAGGAGCAGCTCTTTGGAACGGATACAGTATGTGTTCCTCTCTGCGCCAGAGTGGCTCTCATCAGCTTTCCCTGTAGGCTAAGACCACGTGCATTTGGATTGACCCTGTGCACACTTGCAACTTCTACACTGCCTCTCGTAGCCAACTACAGTCTTCTGTGAGGCTCCTCATGTTCTCTGCTAAGATAAAAGCATGATCCTCATCCTCTAACCACCAGCTGAAGATACAGCATACTGAAATACCTCCCCAGGTGCCCAATTGCATATTAAAGTAACATCACTTACTGGTATATATACTTTTTTTTTTTGGCCACGCTGTGCAGCTTGTGGAATCTTAGTTTCCCTACCGGAGATCAAATCCGTGACCTTGGCAATGATGTGCAGAGTCCTAATCACTGGTCTGACAGGGAATTCTCCATATATATATATATATTTTTTTAATTAAGGTATAGAGACCATGCTTTAATGAATATATTAAGTCAGTTTAGGGGCTTCCCAAGTGGTAAAGAGACATAAGAGACAGGGGTTCAATCCCTGGGTCAGGAAGATCCTCTGGAGAAGGAAATGGAAACCCACTCCAGTGTTCTTGCCTGAAGAACCCCATGGACAGAGAATTCTGGTGGGCTACAGTTCATGAGGTCACAAAGAGTCGGAAACAACTTAGCCAATAAACAAACAGCAGTAGCCGCTAAGTTGGTTCAAGTCTTGCTTAATAGATATTTTGAAGTGAAATTGGAGCACCTTGCACCGATCAGCTTTTAACAATGCTGAAGCAAAATCATTTTGATTAGTCACTGTGTTTGCAACCGAGTCCTAATGTTTGTCCTAAAGTGAAAAGGAATTTTTCTTTCCTTTTCTTTGGTTCTGAAGAGCCTCTTGCTTTATGCTATTTTGAAAAGTGCCTTTTCTTGTCCTTGTGATGGGCTGACTCCTTCAGTTACATCATTGCATAAAGCGTTCGCTTGATTTTTCCATAAATAAGCATTAGTTAGGAATTAATAAGTCAATCAGAAAGTTTCTTTTGAAAGAAGTTTCAGTTTGTCTCACCAAAAAAAAAGGCTCACTTTGAACATCCCTGTAACAGAGTTCAGTGTTTTGACACTTTGTACTTTCAAAGGCTAATAAAAATTATTAATATTCAAGAGAAATCTGATCAAATGCAAATTATTAGTGCAGGGTTGAACAGTGTTCTCATGGTCAAAACTGATCATCTGTTTCAATAGCAAATATGAGATGCGGGTGTGCTGTCTAGCCAGTTTCCCCAGTCAGCTAACATCTGGTCCTCCTGAAAGTCTTCTCCAACATTGCCCACTTTTCTTTGTAACCGTCCTGTCATCTTCCTTGATGTGATCCGTGGTTCTCAAAGTAGGGTTCGTGGACCCTTAGGGAGTACCTGGGATTACCTGAGTGTACCCATGAGCCTTTCAGGAAGTCTCTGATAAGCCCAGAACTGTTTTTTTTAATAATAAGGCATTGCTGACTGTGTTGTCATTTCCTACCAGTGCGAAAACACTAAAAAGTGGGTTACAGCCCTAACGCCTTAGCCTGAGTCAAGGCAATGGCTCAGAATGTGTGAGCGGCCATTGTAATATCTCACTGTCACACATTTGCTGTAAAAATAAAGGAGCAATCTCACTCAACCCCCGGCATGAAACAGTAAAAGATAACTGTGTTCAGTCTTGACTGTTCGTTCCATAGCGTTTGTGTGATGAAATGGGAAATGTACTTATAGCATGTCTATTGCATACCCAAGTGCTAATGGCTGTCTCAGAGAAAAATGCCTGTGTGGTTATTGAGTTGCAAGCTAAACTAGCTCCTTTTTTTTCTCTCTCCAGCCTCTAATGTTTTGTTTTGTTTTTATTTATTTTTGGCTTTGCTGACTCGTCACTGCTCCACTCAGGCTTTCTCTGCTTGTGGCAAGCAGAGGGGACTCCTCTCCGCTTGCAGTGCCGTCTTCTCATTGCGATGGCTTCTCTTGTTGTGGAGCACAGGCTCTAGGACCCAGGCTTCAGTAGTTGTGGCACACGGGCTTTAGTTGCCCCGCAGCATGTAGGGTCTTCCCAGACCAGGGATCAAACCCATGTCCCCTGCACTAGCAGGCAGAGTCTTAACCACTGGACCACCAGGGAAGTCCAGCCTCTAAGTTTTTATTAGCATGAGTTTCCAAAAACAAACATTCATACTAGTGTGGGGGTTGAAAGAGGGAGAAGAGGAAAGGGCAGGGAAGAGGAATTCTGCCCTACTGGTAATAAAGCTCCCAAGTTCATCTCATCATGGATCTCATAGTCCCCCAGAGACATACATCCATAAAAATCATGAACCACTTCTTCAAATGACCTTGTTCCAGTGGGTGCTAGATTGGGCTGTGATCAGGTTCTTGAGATCCCTGCTGGTGTCAGCAGCCCTGTGTTTAAGGCGGACCTTCTTCCCTAGATGGTCGTTGCAGCCAACCTTGATCATCCTGGCTGGAGCTTGAATAGCCTAGAACCAGCTGATGCCACAGCCTTATCATTGGGGTGCAGAGCCTTGGCCCTTCTTTAAAAAAAAAAATATATATATATATATATATAAAACACTATTTTTACTTGAAAGAGTGAATGACAAACTAGAGTTGTTCAGACTTGGTGTTTGACAGACACTTCCCGAGTGGAATAGTAGCCTGCCACTTCAAGGAAGGCAGCCCACGGTATTTGTCACTAATGACACCACTTGAGCTTTCAAGCAAAAATTAGAATTTGGGGAATCTTGTACCTGCCTCTTTGAGCTTGACAACTTTCTGGTGCTTAAAGATCATCGATGGTGTTAACAGATAGGAGCTGCTCATCTCATATAGTGAAAAACAAGTGCCAGCCATTGGAACATCTGCATATTTCACTGAGCCAGTATTTCCCACCTGACCTGTGTTTGATGTCACAAAACCATGAATGGGTAAAAGGCTCATTTGAAATGTGGAGATGTGCAAATATATATATATATTAAAAAAAACTATTCAAGTTCTGTTCCTTTTTTCAAATACTTGTATCGAAGGTGGATTTTCTTCATGTACTTCCCCTAAAAGAGATTAAATACAACAGATTAAATACAGAAGCAGATAGGAAAATCTAGCCAGCCATTAAAGAGATTTGCAAAACTGTAAAAGAATACCACTCTTGTCGCGAAAATCTTCTTTTAATGACAGAAAGAGGGCTTCCCAGGTGGTGCTGATGGTACCCAGCCAACCCACCTGCCAATGCAGGAGACATAAGAGATGTGAGTTGATCCCTGGATCGGGAAGATCCCCTGGAGGAGGGCATGGCAACCCACTGCAGTATTCTTGCCTGGAGAAACCCATGGACAGAGGAACCTGACGGGCTACAGTCCGTAAGGATCTCATGGAGTCAGACACAGCTGAAGTGACTTAGCAACCATGCAAGGCCATATAGGGATCCTGAGACCAATAAGTTTGAGAACTGCTGAGCCAAACGACTATATAGAATTATTCTGTCAATCAGAGTGTGTATTTTAGTCCTGAAGATTTAGTGTCTGTCTTCTTTCATAAGCACTAGTAGCAGTTTTAAATGGCATTTTATAATAAACCAGTTCTCATCACTGACACTGACCACAGAATTTATACCTTTATCTTTATCTTTATCTTCCTAGCACATGTACGTGCCTGACAGGAGGTCAATGCCAGCTGGCCTCACTTTACAGTCTGTTAGTCCCCAGAGCCTCCAAGGCAAAACGGTGAGTACGATATCTTCATTTACCATATCATGTGTTATTTATGTGCTGCACACGATAGCATGTATCTGATACAGCTTTTAAGCTTGAGTTTTCAGAGAGATGCCTCTCGGAGAAAAACCATTACCAGTTTGGTGGAAGAGATGCTCAGTGGTAGAGTTAGCAACCATGTAGCCACAACGGTGTCTGCCTGATTCCTTTTCCCTAAATGTCTGCCTCAATATAAGATGCTGTTGTCCACACTTACTGTATAACCTGGGAGGGTTTCTTTTCTTCATTGAATGTTAGTTTCCCCTTCCTTAAAACAGAAGTTGGAATGGTTCATTAGGGGAACAAATCCAGTAAGAAATGCTGTGTGTATAGCCCAACTGCAGTGGGGCTATACACTGTATAAGTGTCTCTGGTGAATTTTGATGTAGATTAACTGCTTTAGCGCAGAAAAGAAACTGATTTACATATTTATACAGAGAGACTGTCCCAGATCCTAGGTTCAAGCAAGTGCTCCCTGTGAACAGTTCATAGTCAGTGTCAAATTGAGGAGTTATGTTACCAGAACACTCTTGCTCTTCAAATTAGAAAGAAAAATAACTTCTCAAAATTTCATTGCATTCTCCTCTCAGGGGAGCTGTGCTTTAATACTAGCGTTTAGTCTCAGTTTCTATGAAGATGAGGACCATATAATTGTCCATTATTTAAAGTCCTTCTGTAACAATCAAATTCGTCTTACATGTATTTCTCAAACATTTTTTATTTCATCTCTAACATGCTTAGATATAAGGAAGATTTCCTGGTTTTAAAATACTTGTGGTTTATTTATTAAAGGCTATGGGTACTATTATACTTCTCTAAAACTAGGTAATTTCAACTTGGAATTTTTAAATATTGTTGATCTGTTGGACATTAATAAGCTCATGCTAAGTATCCTGTTATGAGCCTTCCTCTTCTCCTTTGCTCCCTCTAGTGGCTGTTTAGGATAAAATTTATGTGTCACCGCCTCCTGGAGGAGTCCACTGTGCCTCTTTTTATTTTGCCTTAACTCGAAATATCTGGCAAATTTGTTGGAACCTTTCATCCTTTTGAAAATCTCTTTAGCTCCATAAATAGTGAGCCAGAGTTTTAAGGTTTTTTCCTTTTAATATTTCTGTCCAATACCACTCTGGGTCTTAGACTGCCTAATCCCTTACTCCACCCACCCTCCCCTCTCTCTGAGGAGATCTCTAGAGCTTGGGGATGTAGTCTTCTTTGTTACACGCACACACGTTCTGTGACTGTTTAATAGAAGAGGCTGTTGTCTCATCTGCATAGATACCCGCTTTTATCTTGAGGATCCAGTAGTAATGATGGTTTACTTTTGACATCTTTTTCCACCTGAAGGCAGTAACTTTTAACATAACTTCAAATAACAGTTAAAATTGATTTGTAACAGATACAAGGTACTATACATAAAATAGATAAGCAACAAGGATTACCGTTTAACATAGGGAACTATATTCAGTGTCTTGTAATAAGCTATAATGGAAAATAATCCGAATATATATATATATATATAACTGAATCACCTTGCAGTATACCTGAAACTAACATAATACTGCAAATCAGCTATGCTCTGCTTCTTACAAAATTTTTTGTGTCTCTAAAAAATTTTTTTATATGGATAAAGAGCAATAGCAAACAAACAGAACGGGACAGAGCAGGTGTGATGCGGTGGTGCTGGCAAAGCAAGTTGGTCTTGGGAACAGTTTCTGGCTTGGACATTTTCAGGGCACATTGCAACCCTTAAGTGAAGAGAGTCTCCTTGTGTGGTTTTTAATCATAAAAAAGCTCAGAAAAAAACACTGAACACTATTTCATGTCCTGTAAGACTGTCAGTGACCACACTTTACTGCATTTCTAATGAAGAAAAACATATCAGATTGACCTGTTAAGGAATTGTTATCTACCTTCGAAAGCTGATTCCCCGTCAGGGATCAGAATAACCAGTCAGGAACTGAAAGGTTCTGTGCTGTCCTCCGAGCTTTCTACATGTAGTAAATATATATATATATACACACATATACATATATATATATACATATTTCCTTTAAAAAAATGGTCTTTTGTTTAATACTAAATATCCTGTGAAAACACTAACAGTGACATTTAAAAATATGGCTGGGAAGCAATTAATAGACCCCAGGTGCTAACTGAGCGTAATGATGTGAAGATGTCATCCATGTTTTATATGAATTTTATCTCTTTGCATTTACGTTCTAGTCTCTGAAATAGAGTGTTGGGCATGCGGGTATTGTTCTACTGCTATGAAAGTCTTAGGTGCCATTTTTAAACATCTCATGAAAATATTTTTTAATTACAGCTGTCATGTACAAACTTTTTTTTGGCATTATGCTTTTTGATACTTAATGTATGAATAGTCTCTCATGAGTTCTGAGAAAATGCCTGAATATACTATTGTTTTGGTGTACCTCACCAAGTAACACTGTTCCTTCTATTTCTCTAGATATCTATGCATTTATGTAGAACCTATCATCATAGTGCCTAGGCGCTATGTTTGATGTCAACCGTAAAAGGAAACTTGCCAAGAAATCTTGGTTTAATATCTGTCACTTAAGACCACAATTAATCTGTTTTCACTGTTTGGATTCTTAAATTGTACTCCTTCAGCCAGAGGAGCTTACACTGCTGCTCATAAAGCTGAGACGGCAGCAGGCGGAGCTGAGTAGTATCCGGGAGCACACTTTAGCACAGCTCATGCAGCTCAAGCTCGAGGCCCACAGCCCAAAGGTCAGCCCTGGAGCCGTGTGTCTGTGTGTCTGCGCTCGCCACTCACTCTGAGCCGCTCATCGTCAGTCGGTCCGACCTGCGTCATCCCCATGAGCACGAGCCATCCTCCCATTGCAGGACCTCCTATTGACCCTTTGAGAACTCCTTATCAATGTGGGCTGAGTACATTTCTTCTTAGCCTTCCCTCCACCCGCTCACCCACCAAGTTTTGGTTGTGAGCAAGGAAAGGCAAACAAGACTTCAGAATAGCTTTGTCATCCACCAAACACCGCGACTCTGGTGAGCCGGATTGAAGAGTCCCGTCATTTCCTATAAAGTAACCAGTGGAGAATTGATCATCTTTCTAATAATGCTGCCTTTTCATTGCCAAAGATCAGTTTCCTTGTGTTCTCGATTTTAAAAATGAACACACGGAAGCATTTCTCAAAGGGTTTAATAGTCTCTGGTTATAAACATCCCAAGAAGTAGTCCTCTATTGCAGAAAAGAATTAACTTGTAAAGTTTCTAACATGGAGTCTGCTAAAGCCATTTGAAGGATTTTTCTGCTTACTGTTTCAGCTTATATGCATGTCTACATAATTTCTTACAGAACTAAGTGTGATTTTTTTTTTTATAGTAATGGAATACGTCATCTGTACCATTTACGGGGGCGGGGGCATGTGTGAAAGTTGTTGTGTATTGTGATATAATAGGTGGTGGCAGATGACCTATTTTTCCTGTTTCAAAACTGACTTTTTCATGAATTCCACACCCTCTTTCTCTGTTGCTTTGTTTCTTGATTGACGTCTACTAGAATGAAATCCTTTCACATCACCTTCAAAGGAACACCATATATTTGGATCATCAGGTGGGATTTGAAGAATTTTTCTTCCTTATCGTACCTTACTTTTTAATGTTTTCAGTGTAGTGTAATTTTCCGTCTACTTGGATATTTCAGACACTTTGAGTTAATAGCATGACAGTGGCATTACCAGGGGAATGCCAGGTAAATCCATTACCAGGGGAATTCAGGAATACCATAATAACCAGGTTAGAAAGGACAGTTGTGGAAACGAGGCAGGACACAAATGCCAGGTCTCTGGAAGTTGAGAGCCTGGACTCACTAGATTTCTTTATTCTTACCCCAAGAAAACTTGTACTTACTGGTTTACCTCAGCTTGGAGGTGACCTCATTAAAGAAATAGACACCCAGCTGTGAATGCCTTTTTGGAAGGCTAAGAGGAGACCGGTGTAGTGGGCTCTGTATTCCCAAAAGGGAGGATAAGGATGGGTGAAATGTGTGAGGATATGTTATTGTTCATCACCTCCTCCCAGTGTCGGTTAGAGACTGACAGTTGTATTCTGTCAGTGGTGGGAGTGGGTGTGGTTGGTTAAGGTGAATGTTGAAAAGTGGAAGTTCAGAAACAAGGACTGACACTCCTAAATGTTGGTGTTTATGAAATTCCCTGTTAATATTTAATTTTAATTTGATGAGAATTTTCAAAATGTTCTTAAATAAAAATTTCTTCTAGTGAATGTTTTTTTTTCCATACAAGTTAACCTAAAACTTGCTTTAGCTTGTTTTTGAAATGTTTAAACTTGAATATTTTATCGAGAGAAAGAAGTTATTGTGGAAAGTGTTATAAGAAATTATTTACATATTTATATTTGCCCTGTCCTGTTTTAAACAAAATAATAATGCACCGCTTTAAATTAGTTCTATTTAAAGAGGGATTTTGCATTAGGATAACCCTTGAAAAGATCTTCAGTCATATTTCTTTTAATTTTTGAAAGAAATACACTTTTGTTAACTTATATATATATATAAAATATATATAACTTATTTAACTTATTTAACACTAACTTAAAATATATAACTTATTTTCTCACAAAATATTTTCCTCCTAGTTTTGCCCATCAGAATGCTTTAAAAATCAGCATTTCATGAATCCGAATTTCGATCTTCACTCCAGAAACTGGTGCTATTAAATTTAACCACAGTGTACATTATATATGCTATCAGTAATAAAGACATGTTTGCCAACAAAATAGTAAGATAAGTCTTCCCTTAAAATTCTACACTGCCAGAAAGCTTCTAACATACATGGGAAATAACTGTCTTAGAAGCTCCTTTGTATATAAATCTAATGATAGCTCTGAAAAACAGTGGGATTCAGAGGGTTAAACAGAGGGTTAAAAGCAGTGATATAAACGTGAATCTGAAGTTATCTAGAATCTCTGGAAATAAACCGAATGATTTATTAATTTACTACATACCTCATCAAATCAAATCTGCTATTGCAGACCCACAGAACTTAAGCAACTTTTGGGAAAGAGCAGGTAAATATATGGAAATACCACCATCTGCACAAATGCGTCTCCTCATCCTCTTTCCCAGGGCGAGCTGCTGCTTCCCTTGGCCTCAGTGGCCTCGATCTGGCTGAGGCTCCGTTGCCATCCTTTGCTCTCTTGGCATGCCCTGCCAAGCCTTCCCTTGATGGGCCATGCTGACAGTCCTCCAGGTGGCTTCTAAAATCTCAGCTTTTTAGACACAAGCAAGCCCCTGGTAGTCCAGTGGTTAAGACTTCACCTTCCAATGCAGGGGATGTGGGTTCAAGCCCTCGTCAGCAAGCTAAGATCCCACAGGCCTGTTGGCCAAGAAAAAAAAGGGTAGACAACAGAAGCAATATTATAACTAATTCAATGAAGACTTTAAAATGATCCACATCAAAAAATGCAAAGAAGATGGAAAAGGCCAGGAAGTGGGCTCTCCCCTCCACAGTGTGGAGGGAACATGACCCTGCCCACACAGTGGTTTTGGCAGATGGAAATGATTGCAGACTTCTAGCCTCCAGAAATGTAAAAGAATAGTGTGTGTTGTTTTTTTAATGAATTAATTAATTAAAATTACACTTTCAACTTTGTATTCCGTCCTCTCTGTACTCTCAGCATGTCAGCAGAGCTTTTCCAGTGATTCACCTTTTTCTTAAGATTAGATCCTGAAATAGCTGTCTGATTCTACTTTTAAAATTTATGTGATAGTGAAAAGAATTGTAGAGTTTGATTGTTGATGACTTGCAATGACTATTTCTGATGGCAAAAACTGGGACACTTTTTGGTAATAGAAAGTATATATAAAAACATGGTGAGGGCTTTGCCCAGAAACTCAGATATGCCCAAGTGTGTATATTGTTAAGGGTTCCAAGAAAAATCTCTCTTTAAATAAATCAGAAAAATTTATGGTTTCAAATAATTGCATTTGATATAAATGAAATATTTATTTTTGAACTGTCCTGTATTTTATTTATATCAATAGTAAGATTATTAA
>SJYC01114735.1:0-23447 GCA_006408675.1 Madoqua kirkii | reverse complement strand
GCTTTTAATCTTATTACTGCCAGTAGCCAATTTTAGATGACCAGGTAAATTTTTATAGGCATTATTGGTTGCTTGGGTTTATAAACTAATTCACCAGTTTTATATGATTGTAAATTTGAAAGTAGATTTTAAAACCTTAACATCAGAGGCTCTGGTCACATTTTACAGACTATATATCATACCAAGAGAATATGTACTAACTGATCCTCTTTCAACACTTGTTCTGCTTGCTCAAATAAATCATCAGAATAACCTAAGGCCAGTTTTTAATTGATTTAAATTCTCTTAATCCCTATCATTATTCATGAAAAATAGAACCAAATTGTAGTATCTAAAGTGCTTCTAGGTAAATTCATTTCTAATTTTATAACAAATAAAAATACCTTATCTGAAATTCTAAAAATTTACATATTAAACAGTCAACCCCAAACTCTTAACTTCTGTTGCCATATCATCATTATGAAGACAAGTCATTTACTGGAGTATTTTTTAAAATAACAAAAACTGTGCTAATTATATGGTAGAATTTTCTTCTGCTTTCTGTTTTACTTTGAAGTACACTGTCACAGTTTGCTTATGTTTTTATAGCCCAGTTAGTAGACTGTTCAAGGTCTATATTTATTAAAATGAGCCTAGGTTTATTCGTCATTTTTATGAATTTTTAGATATCAAAGCCCTAATGTACAATCTGTGAACATACAATAATCCCAACTAGATACTTTATGTACCTCATCCAGGTTCTAGTTAGAAAATAAATACATAATGTATCAGTAACTCATTTTCTTCTCATTTAACTTAGTTATCATTGAACATTAGAGAAACTTTTCGTTACAATTTAAGTGAAACTTGACAGTTTCATCCTAAAATACATCTATGGAATGGATTTGACATTAACTTTTCCATTGTTTATTTCTCTACCTACCAGAATATTGTGGGGGGGGAGGTGGCAAGGAAAGCCATAAGTACATCTTGCAATGACCTCTACTTGCCAGAAAGTTGGAAGTAAATTCAAGACTATCAGCAACTGTAATGATATCTCCTCATGAAGAGTTCTTTGACAATGAGGGAAAAGAGACTTTCTTGATACATTTTCCTTTTTTCTTAGAACAGGACAAATTGAGCTTGAGTTTTAGAACTATGCCTTTGAACCTTTATTTGATGATTAGGAGTTCCTGATGTTTTCACAGAGCCAGCTGCACATCATCTCTTTGAAGCCAGAGTGCCAGGTTCGCAGTGGAGCTCACTGTATGTAGTCAACCTTCTGCTTGTCAGCTGGAGTGTATGTCTGTGCCTCCCCAGGCCTAACAAGGGTATAGGACTTCATTTTCTTCATCTTGTCCCTTACAAGGATTCCCTCCCTTATCTAGTTCTTGCCTCCTGTCTTATGGACCAGGACTGGTTGGACTGAGCCAAGGAGTGAAGCTGGGGTTGTGGAAGCTAGAGCAGGAGCTGGGGAGAGGGAACCAGGCAAGACCTCTGTGGAAGAAGAGGTAGAGCAAGAGCTGGCGTTTACTTGCTCAGCCATGATGGGAGGAGCAGTAGGGCTGGGGAAGTTAGGGCATGTTGCCATCCCTTCATCTGTCTTCTTTCCCTTCGCTGCTTTCTTCCTCACTTGCTGTTTCCTTCTTTTTCTGTTGGTGATCGAAGAGCAGTTATGGGGGAGTTTCTGCCAGTTTTCCATGCAGGCCACGGTAACAGAAAATGAAATGCTTAAGAACTGAGATGAAGAGATAACGTAGGTAGGAGTGGACCGGAAGGATCTAGAGGCTTGGAGCAGCGCTTCGCAGACCTTTTGCAAGCACGCTGCCCGCTGGTGGGTGACCCTGAGCCTATACCAGCCCTCTTTCCCCACCTCCTCCCCGCAGCACTCCCGTGGCCAGCCTCCCCATTTTAGAAAACCTGATAGAATAAATGGAGTTTGACTCCTACAGAGGCTTGCTTTGCTTGTGTCGGTATTGTAGCAGATAATTTTTCATTTTTTAAACGTAAAATGGTAACATCGAATGTGCTTTCACAAATGACCTTTAAAATGATGACATTCCGCCCTTACCCCTCTCCCTTCAAGAGTCATTATAGTTAATTGCATCAGAAATATCTTCATGAAAACCGGAAAGGAAGGGACAGCCATGCCTGTGTTGAGGATTGCATATTCATAGTGTACTCAAAAGTTCTTCATGAAAAGAAATATGACTCTGCTAGTCATTTTATAACATTCATTTGCCCTTACCCAGCTGGAGCTGTCTCCTCCCCACCTGGAACAGAACTAAATCATTTCTGAATTTAGCATCAGATAGTATATTCTTTAATACCAGATGGCTAAACCTTATCCTCAGATTTTCATGGGAAAGCTGGAAATGTCTCATGAAAAACCAGTTCACTAAAGTACAGAAAAAGAAAAGTACAAGTCATGAATACCTGTGGTGTTCTTGTTGCATGAAAAATGTTTAAGGTTTGCAAGGCAAAACTCAATCATTCTTTTTAAAAAATTTTATTTATTTTTGGCTGTACTGAGTCTTTGTTGCTGTGAGGGCTTTTCTCTAGTTGCAGTGCAGGGCGGGGGACAGTGGTTACTCTCTGGTAGCAGAGATTGGACTTCAGTAGCTGTGGCTCCTGGGCTCTAGAACACAGCCTCAGTTGCTGTGGTGCACAGGTTTAGTTGCTTTGCAGCACGTGTGTTCTTCCTGGATGGACCAGGGATCCGAACCCTGTGTCTCCTGCATTGGCAGGCAAATTCTTTACCACTGAGCCACCAGGGAATCCCTCAGTCCTTTTATCAGGAATTTTCTTTTTTCAAGTATGATCAAATGCTTATGAGGAAGTAAGAGTCTTTTATTATACTAACTGTCGCGGTCTGGGTGTGGGTTGGAAAAGAATTTCCAGACATGAGACAGAATGAGAGGGAAATAAAGTTTATTAGAATGGGAGATGCTGTTAGGACAGCGGCCAACTCAAGGGAGAATTGACATTGAACAGGAGTCTTTATACCTAGGGTACAAAGAGTGGGATAGAGGTCTTGTGGGTCATTTACTGATTGGATGAGGCACATATACTGGATGGAGGGAAGAGTAAAGCAAATACCTTCTCCCAGGTAGGAGGGGAGACAGGTTATACTGCTCAGGAGGACTTGAAATCCATTAATAGATACAACATGGGGGAGGAAAGGATGATAAGGGTCTGGTTTTTCTATTCCTGCATTCCAAGACCCTCCTTTGTTTTATCTGCTCTTTTGTTCTTGAGTCACCACACTAACCTCTAAAACATGTGGAAGAGTACATTGAAGTTTCTAAAATGCAAAAGTTTGGTAGTAGCATTCAGATTATATAATGTAGCTCTTTTATAAATGCTAATATTTTGTGACGCGTGCGCCAAAACTACTAGTGACTTTTGAAAGAAGTCTGACACCCTATTATTGGTTGCTGTGGACATCCCTCTTCTGCATGCTTTCTATATCCTTTCAAGAAACCACAAAAACAGGAACTCTGACCACTTCTAAACATATTTATGCCAAGGGAAATGCAAAAAGGAACAGTTAACTGGGTGTATGTAATTGGTACTGAAACCATTCAAGGTAAAAAATCTCAGAGTACTTTCTTGCATTTTGTTCTTTGTGTTCATGAAAAACAGCTTCCCTAAAAGGGAAGAAATGCTAACAAGATGACTGAATAGATTCTTGATGGCTTTCATTGTTGGCCATTCAGCACCTTTATTCCATTGAGCTATTAAGTAAGTTCTCATTTTCTCTAATATTTGAAGGGATCCTAGAGCTTCTATTTTTAGGGGTGATTGAAAGCTCCAGGGGGTAATGTTTCTAGCGGATATAGAAAAGGCATTTGGAAAAAGCAAGCTAAGGAAACCGGAAAATTGAAAATACCTTATTTAGCACATACCGACCCAAATTATTATGTGGTATAGAATATCAATATTTTCTTGTGCCTTGCTTTTGAGAGCAGTCCTCTCTCTTACATACCCCATTTCTTTTTTTTTCTCTTTCTATCTCTCCCTTCCTCTGCATATTTGATCATAGTAGTGGTTGGGAGAGGGAGATGTCACCGAGAAATATCTTAACCAGGATATGACATCATAATCAGTTCAGTCTATCAGTCATGTTCGACTCTTTGCAACCCCATGGACTGCAACACGCCAGGCCTCCCTGTCCGTCATCAACTCCCAGAGTTTACTCAAATTCATGTCCATTGAATCGGTGATGCCATTCAACCATCTCATCCTCTGTCATTCCCTTCTCATGCCTTCAGTCTTTCCCAGCCTCAGGGTCTTTTCAAATGAGTCAGTTCTTTGCATCTGGTGGCCAAAGTATTGGTGTTTCAGCTTCAGCATCAGTCTTTGCAATGAATATTCAGGACTGATTTCCTTTAGGATGGACTCTTAGTGGCAGAATATAAATAAATGGACAGTGTGTAGATTAGAATTTAGAATGTGGAAGTGTATGTGTCAATACGCTGACCTCTCAGCCTCTCTGATGCTTCCCCATTATTATCACGGTTCCCCTGTTGCTTACAGTGATGGATATGTCCCTATTTGCTGTTTTTACCCATCTCAACCCTAATTTTATGGAAGTGCCCGGTGTCGTGATGTCCTCTCATCTGAACATTCATCTACTCAATATTTTACTAAGTTGTCTGTTACTTTTCATCTCTAACCCCTGGGTTTCTCCTAGAAAGCAGAGCCTGTGATGTTGGCTTCCTTGATGTGGGCTTGTTTGCAGAAAGTTTCACTTTTGAGAAGTAATCCCAAGGTACAGGAGTAAAGAGAGTGAGCGGGGAAGGTGGGAATAGCTTATCAACTGCCAGAAGCAACTTGGGCCTCTTCTGATACTTGTTGACAAGCAGATAGAAATCCTGTGGACTTACCAGCTGACCTAGAAACGAGGGCAGCATTTGTATTCGCTCCCATCCTTCACTGACCAAAGTTGCCCCTTGAGAGCAGCTCTTGAGTACACTGAGGTTATGCATACATGAGCGCCCGGAGGTTCTCATAACACACAGCAAGGGCTGAAACAGGAGACATGGAGAGGGGGCACAAAGGATGTCTAAAACACCTCTCTCTGCAGTTCCGATTGTGTAGTTCTAGTTGATCAAAGAAACCTCCATTTGGAAGCTCTGCCCTCGGTATATCTCCTGTGTGTCCAAAATTAAGGCCGTCATCTTGATCCCTCAATTCCCTGACCAAAAAAAAACTGAGAGCAGAAATGGTTCAAAACACTGGTCCCCTTTAACCTCACTGATGTCACAAGCGTTTATTGAACATACCATCCTCAGGAAAGAGATTGATGGACTTGAGAAGGATCAGGACCTTAGCTTTCGCTCTTTGCTTAGACACAGAACTTGAAGTGATTGAAGTCCCTGAGAGAACAGAGGAAAGTCTTCGCCAGCTGTGGCTGGAAGAGCCTCTCCCAACCTGGTGGGTGAAAAGAAGACAATTAGCAGGCTACCTGGAAGGACCCCCGGAGTTGTATTCTACCAGCTCATATTAAAAGCTAAAAATACCTTGAAACTGGAGTTAAAAGTGCTTTAGAAACACTTGACTAAAAATGGTTCTGTATGATTCTGCCAAACTATCCAAACAGGTTGTACTTTAACTGATACATAGTATCTGCCTGGTATTGAGCATGGATCATAAATGCCACCAAAACATGTTACACCTACTAAGCTCCTCAGTACCATTTAGTCGCCAAATCCTGGCTGTACTTTAACCTGCCACCTTGTCTTTGAGCTAACTCAAGCTCCCGGTTCCCCACAGAATTAAATCTCTTTTTGATGCGTCACTCAGGCCCTCATTTCATCACAAACACCTCCTTCCCCATAAACCCTTTTCTCCAGTGACTCATCGTTTCTCAGGTGTGGCGGAAGCACCCCATTCTCTTTACCATGCGCCTGCCCAGCATTTGTCCATCCGAATAGCCTTTATCACTCCACAGTTGCCAAAGTTCTGACGCATTCCATGTCCCTCCGGCCTCTCGTACCCTCCTCGCAACGTGTGGCCAGTTACTCTTATCCTCATTCAATCAGGTTGAAATGACTTGTCCAAAACCAGAAAGCTAGGATGAATACCTTGTATTAATGAATTTTCTTTCTTTCTCTTTTAAAATATGTTTTCCTTCAAAATCAGTAGAGTTGTTCTCCTACCTAGAACAGTTCTGTTTCAGGTTGCTGAACTTTGTTACCTGACAAGTATCAGCTCCTGCTTATATAACTGGTTATTTTCCCATCTACCAGGGTAAATTCAGCTTTCACAGTATCTTAATGATGTATAATTAGTTTTATAAAGGTAAAAAATTTAATTTTGAAGATTCTTCTCCAAATAATTTGCTATTAGTAAACTTTAGTTTAATAAAACTGTAGTATTTCTATATGTATCTCTATATGTTTTGGAGAAGAAAATGGCAGTTCACTCCAGTATTCTTGCCTGGAAAATCCCATGGACTGAGGAGCCTGGCAGGCTACAGGCCATGGGGTCACAAGGGTCAGACACAACTTCTCAAGGAGCACCTCCACCACCACCAAGACAGGAAAATGAAAACAGTAGTTCCCCACTCCTCCTAAAATGCATAATCCAGTCCCACAATTTATTTACAAAAGCTAATATTTTATAACCCAATCGTTGTGGCTCTTTTCTTCTTCTTCTTTTTTTTTTCCAGTAAGTTCATTCAGCAGAGATTTATGGAGCTCAATGTCAGGCAGGATGTTAGAGCTTATAAGGTAGAATTGTAAATGGTTTTCAAAGCTCAGGAAGGAAATAAACTTGAGCATAAATGCCAAAATCTTTTCTGGGATCAACCTAAGGATGTGATTATGTAGTTAAAACATAAGCTGATAAATCTTTGAATTAATGGTAGGAATTCTGTTAGTGCCAACTTTAACTCAATAGGAATGCGATTGCTATTAATAAAGCCCAGATCCTGTATCTAGAGGATATTTTAATTTTGATTTAAAGCTCAAATATATTTTAGAATAGATTTACCCATTGGCCAAAATAAATACTTTTTTTTTTTTTTGTATTCTACCAGCTCATATTAAAAGCTAAAAATACCTTGAAACTGGAGTTAAAAGTGCTTTAGAAACACTTGACTAAAAATGGTTCTGTATGATTCTGCCAAACTATCCAAACAGGTTGTACTTTAACTGATACATAGTATCTGCCTGGTATTGAGCATGGATCATAAATGCCACCAAAACATGTTACACCTACTAAGCTCCTCAGTACCATTTAGTCGCCAAATCCTGGCTGTACTTTAACCTGCCACCTTGTCTTTGAGCTAACTCAAGCTCCCGGTTCCCCACAGAATTAAATCTCTTTTTGATGCGTCACTCAGGCCCTCATTTCATCACAAACACCTCCTTCCCCATAAACCCTTTTCTCCAGTGACTCATCGTTTCTCAGGTGTGGCGGAAGCACCCCATTCTCTTTACCATGCGCCTGCCCAGCATTT
The DNA here is from genome assembly GCA_006408675.1 of Madoqua kirkii. Taxonomy (NCBI): domain Eukaryota; kingdom Metazoa; phylum Chordata; class Mammalia; order Artiodactyla; family Bovidae; genus Madoqua; species Madoqua kirkii. The sequence continues at coordinate 16,000 of SJYC01114735.1, read as the reverse complement.
GTCCATCCGAATAGCCTTTATCACTCCACAGTTGCCAAAGTTCTGACGCATTCCATGTCCCTCCGGCCTCTCGTACCCTCCTCGCAACGTGTGGCCAGTTACTCTTATCCTCATTCAATCAGGTTGAAATGACTTGTCCAAAACCAGAAAGCTAGGATGAATACCTTGTATTAATGAATTTTCTTTCTTTCTCTTTTAAAATATGTTTTCCTTCAAAATCAGTAGAGTTGTTCTCCTACCTAGAACAGTTCTGTTTCAGGTTGCTGAACTTTGTTACCTGACAAGTATCAGCTCCTGCTTATATAACTGGTTATTTTCCCATCTACCAGGGTAAATTCAGCTTTCACAGTATCTTAATGATGTATAATTAGTTTTATAAAGGTAAAAAATTTAATTTTGAAGATTCTTCTCCAAATAATTTGCTATTAGTAAACTTTAGTTTAATAAAACTGTAGTATTTCTATATGTATCTCTATATGTTTTGGAGAAGAAAATGGCAGTTCACTCCAGTATTCTTGCCTGGAAAATCCCATGGACTGAGGAGCCTGACAGGCTACAGGCCATGGGGTCACAAGGGTCAGACACAACTTCTCAAGGAGCACCTCCACCACCACCAAGACAGGAAAATGAAAACAGTAGTTCCCCACTCCTCCTAAAATGCATAATCCAGTCCCACAATTTATTTACAAAAGCTAATATTTTATAACCCAATCGTTGTGGCTCTTTTCTTCTTCTTCTTTTTTTTTTCCAGTAAGTTCATTCAGCAGAGATTTATGGAGCTCAATGTCAGGCAGGATGTTAGAGCTTATAAGGTAGAATTGTAAATGGTTTTCAAAGCTCAGGAAGGAAATAAACTTGAGCATAAATGCCAAAATCTTTTCTGGGATCAACCTAAGGATGTGATTATGTAGTTAAAACATAAGCTGATAAATCTTTGAATTAATGGTAGGAATTCTGTTAGTGCCAACTTTAACTCAATAGGAATGCGATTGCTATTAATAAAGCCCAGATCCTGTATCTAGAGGATATTTTAATTTTGATTTAAAGCTCAAATATATTTTAGAATAGATTTACCCATTGGCCAAAATAAATACTTTTTTTTTTTCCCTAACAGAAATGATGTAAGATTTTGACTTTGGTTTTGTTCCTTCAAAATAGTATTATTTGGGGACTTCCCTGGTGGTCCAGTGGCTAAGACTCCAAGCTCCCAATTCAGGGCATCCAGGTTCAATCCCAGGTCAGGGAACTAGATCCCACATGCCGTCCCTGAAGATCCCACATGCTGCAACTAAGACCCAGTGTACCAAGTTAGGGGAAGAAAATATCATTTTATGGTATCATTTTGCAAAATGCTTTCAAGGAAGAGAAATATATGACCATTTCAAACATCTTTTCCACAATAAACCATTTTTACAAAATGTATTTTGAGTTCTTTTCGTATTTCCAGTTTCCTGTGGATACCAGGAATAAAGATAGTGTCATCAGATAATAGTATATTGCTTAAAGGAACAGTATTTTTAAAGTTATTAATCAAGGAAAACAGGCTGGTTCATGTTGATATATGGCAGAAATCAGCACAATATTGTAAAACAATTATCCTCCAATTAAAATCTTAAAACAATATTATCCAAGGAAAGAAAAGGAAAACAGATTTAAGCCACTGAAGCAAAAATCAGATCTATAAAATGTATCCTGCAGCCAAAAGGATTTTTTTTTAAATTCTTAAAAGTCCCATAGATGAAAAAGGATGACACTGTAATTTGTAAATTGTTTGGAAAAGTACAAATTTAGAAAATTCCTGTAAACAATTTACATTTATAATTTATGTAAATTGTAGATTGTTTAGAAAGACATTAACCTAGACCTTAAAAGTTTCCTTGAACTATACCCCAGGTATGTATCTCAAAATGGTGACTTAAAAAAAATTCAGCAAGTTAAAAAATTAACTAAGGTTGTGCGTATAGAAATTGCCCCCTTTTTGTTCTGCTGGATTAGGGGTATTTTCATAAAATGCCTCAATAAGTGGATCTTATTCCTGAAGCCAGTACTTAGGGTCAGTTTAAAAATGCTTTTTTTTTTCTTTTGGGGGAACCACAGATATGACTCCTGTGTTAGTGTCCCAGTTTGCTTTCTTTTTCTTTCTTTTTTTTTTTTAAGAAATCTATCTTTCTCCCTTAAAGAAAAAGAGGATATATCGTCTAGCTGCATCTTTAAAGCACCATTGAATTATTTCTGAATATATATAATAATAATACTTTGCCAAAGTTCTACCTTTAGAAACTATATACAGCAGAACCGTCTGTTCTGATTGCTTTAAAATTTCCAAAGTAATAAACCTCCATACTTTGCCCCATTGGCTATAAAGAGACTTATTTACATTCTTCTATTTAAAAAGTCACTTCAGATTTTCCTGCTTCCTGTTAAACAATAAGCAGTTTCTATAGGTAGTCATACCCTTCAATCTCAGGTTCTGGGACTTTCAGCTGTGCCTAGAATGAGAGTGGAAGGCATTTAAATTGTCATTATCCAAACGACCTGTTTATAAAGGCCCCTGCAATCCTCACAGCTTCACCCCCGGGCATGTCAAATTCTTTAGCCTTTTATTTTTGCCACACATCTTAAGAGTTTATTGATCTAGACACAGGAGGACATTCTTGAGAGATGGATTCTTTGGTGATTAGGCTATCAGGGTTTTGGGCTATTGTTAAGACAGAGTCCCAACTTAAAAATTCTTTTTTCTAAAATGCCATTAAAAGCCCAGGAAAAGTCCATTTTCCATTTAAATGGAAAATGACCACACAGAAATGGGTCTTCTCATTGGTTATCAGTGAAGGACAAAAGCTCTGTAGGGTGGCTAGAAATCATCCAGTCTGATTGCCCCCACCCCGCCCAAAAAGGAGAAAGCTGTTAGTGCAGAATTCAAACTCAAGGAGCATCCGTTACTAGACAGAGCTTGAGCAGACGTTTTCCCTTCTGAGAATGAGATCCAAATTTAGGGGAAAATTATACTTAACTTTGCCAGTCTAGAATTTCTAGGCTTAAACTGTCCAGTATAATAGCCACTAGCCCATATGTAGCTATTTAAAGTAAAATTCATCTCCTGCATCACACTAGCCACATTTCAAGGGCAGAAGAGCCACTGGTGTGGCATTTTGGACTGTACCAGTAGAGAGCATTTTTATCATCACAGAACGTTCTGTTGGACAGTGTTATTCTAGATGATTTATTATATAAACTTAAAAAAAATAAGCATTTATTGCACCAAGTATCAGGCTTGTAATTTGCCAGATGTGGGTCTTTGTTGTTATTGTTGTGTTTCTTTGTTTATTTATCTATACCAAGTCTAAGTTGCAGCACATAGGATCTTCGATCTTCTGTTTTCATTGCAGCATGCAGGATGTTTCAGTTGGTAAAGAACCCCCCTACCAGTGCAAGAGACGAAAGAGACACAGGTTTGATCCCTGTGTTGGAAAGATCCCCTGGAGTAGGAAATGGCAACCCACTTCAGTATTCTTGCCTGGAAAATTCCATGGACAGAGGAGCCTGGTGGGGGCTACAGTCCATGTGGTCATGGAGAGTCAGACACAACTGAGCTCACACACTGGCTGGCTGGCTGTGGGATCTGGTTCCCTGACCAGGGATTGAACCCAGGCCTCCTACGTTGGGAAGGCAGAGTCTTAGCCACTGGACCACCAGAGCAGTCCTATATAAACTTTTTAAAGAGCATTTAAGCCACGACTTAACCACTTCTTATACATAAAGGGGGATTGGGAAATTAATCTTCCCAAGGACAAATTACATGAATGATTGTTCTGCCCTTGCTCACTGCTAGTCTTTCTCCTTCCTGACCCTCCCCCTAAAATTATTCAGGAGCATTTATCTTATGATTTACAGCATGCTGATTCTTCTGCAAGCCTAGCTGGTCTAGTTTCTGTAGCAATAGATATTTTTAAACAGATATTTGAAATTGCTAGGATAATAGAACAACAGGCAGTTGGAAATTGAATTCTTAGTAATACCCCCAGATCTCAGTGGATTCTGCTGAGCCCACTGATAATAAAGCAATTCAATTGATTTTCTAAGGGAGTGAAGTCTTTTAATGCTATATTTCATACAAAAACAAGAATATTTTAGTCTCCATGCAATATACTTGTGTTTAGGTCATTAATTTGAAATTTTTCATCTTTTGATAATTGCACAGATATCTTGACCAACATTTAGTACCAGCTTATGAGAACCTTGAAAAAATTCCTAATTGGTGATGGTTGAATTGGTCCTCAGTTACTTAAATTAGTGCTGGGGCAGGATCGTGGTTCTCATGCCTGATTTCCTGTCAGAACTACCACTGGATCTTTAACAAGACAAAAACAAAAGCGCAATTCACAAGGACTTCTGCACCCCAGCTGCCACTCAGGGTTGCCAGAGCCCCTCTCCCCAGCTCTGCATGTTTTTAAAACCCCACCAGTGATTTATTTTCCCCCCTCAGTCAAGTTTGAGAACTACTGAGATAATGAAAGAACACCAAAGAAAGAGGAGACATCTGGGTTTTTTGGAAACATAAACAGCGTCCTAGCGCTTTCTGCCTTTTTCATGTATGGCACATAGGGGAAAGTGACAGCCGGGGGTTCCCTCGTGGTGCAGTGGCTAAGACTCCGTGCTCCCAGCACAGGGGCCTGGATTCCATCCCTGGTCGGGAGTTAGAGGCATGAAAAGAAGAAGGACAGGATCTGTACATACCTTGACAGAAACTGGAGGCCATGCTTTGGGGGCACATGAGGCCCTCTAAGGACTAAGGTGGTGTCTGTCTCCACACACCTGGAACCCTTTCCCAGCCACACGTGTCTGTTGGAAAGCTGCTCATGATCCTACCAGCCATGGCATGAGTTGCATAGAATTGTGTTGAGTAGGTAGATTCTTAACCACTGGACCACCAGGGAAGTCCCAGTGATGGGTTTTTAATCAAGATATTTCCAACAGTAACATCAAAGAAGGCTCTGTATTCATACTTGCCCCAAATGCCTCAAACCTGAGAAAGAGACTAGAGTTAAGTATCAGATTTTCTAGGTAGTTTTTATAAACATTTGGACTGACACATTTCAAGTAAAAATATGTGTTTTTGCTGTAAACAGACATATATTGGCACAACCTGTAAACAGACATACACTGGTACCACCACCTAAATCTATCCATTTAGATATTTTTGTTTGTTGCTGAAGTGAGTTATGAAAATTGTGTAATGCCCGAATGCTGTGTTCTCATTTTATAATAAACAATGGGCCTTTCATGATGCTTTATAATTTTGCAATTAACTGGAACCCAAACCTGTATTACCTTTCACTTCAAAGAAGGAATTAAAGCAGGAAGCGAAGCATTTAACTGATTTCCAAGTAAATTATTAAGCATCCTCCACATACTAATTAGTCTTTCTCTTGCTCTGATTCCTTAAAACCAGAATGCATCAGCTATTAGAAGCGGTTCCTTCATGCTGCCTAGGGTTCTTGTAGTAGTCAAGCCAGAAGAGAATTACTGGATAGTCTTTTGTTTTTGTCTTTTAAAGAACTTAAGCATGAAACTCCAAGGTCTCCTAGAGCATTATAGTTTTTGGTTTTAGGTCATATTACACTGCTTTAATTTGAAAGCTGTTTTATAAAGTTCACATAGCAAAAACTAAGTAGAATGTGCTGTTTTAGTGTAAGTTATAGAAATGACCATTTTCTATGCTGTATTAAAATGTAGGTATTTCATGACACAAACCAACCTGTCTATGAAACAGACTCACAGACTTAGAGAACAGACTTGTGGTTGCCAAGGGGGAGAAGGATGTCTGAAAGGAATGGATTGGAAGTTTGGGGTTGGCAGCTGCAAACTATTATATATAGAATGGATCAACAACAAAGTCCTACTGTGTAGCACAGGGAACCGTTAATATATATAACATCCTGTGATAAACTAACGGAAAAGAAAATAAAAAGAATGTATATATAACCAAATCACATTGCTCCACAGGAGAAACTAACACAACATTGTAAGTATATTTCAATAAAACAGAGAGACGACAGACAGATAGTTTTCAGAGGTGACTTAGTAAAAGAAACCACTAGCCTATCTCTAGGATTATTTGGAGCAAAAACAGATCAAGTATTTCTAATTCAATGATGTGCAGAGAGTAAAGGTTCAATCAGATTATTAAAATTGTTTCAATTCAGTTCAGTTACTCAGTCGTGTCCGACTCTTGCAACCCCATAGATTGCAGCACGCCAGGCTTCCCTGTCCATCACCAACTCCCGGAGCTTGCTCAAAATCATGTCCATCAAGTCGATGATGCCATCCAACCATCTCATCTTCTGTTGTCCCCTTCTTCTCCTGCCTTCAATCTTTCCCAGCATCAGGATCTTTTCCACTGAGATAGTTCTTTCTATCAGGTGTCCAAAGTATTGGAGCTTCAGCTTCAGCATCGGTCCTTCCAGTGAATATTAAGGACTTATTTCCTTTAGGACTGACTGGTTGGATCTCCTTGCAGTCCAAGGGGCTCTGAAGAGTCTTCTCCAGCACTACAGTTCAAAGGCATCAAATCTTTGGTGCTCAGCTTTTCTTTACGGTCTCATTCACACATCCGTACATGACTACTGGAAAAACAGTAGCTCTGACTAGACGCACCTTTGTCCACAAAGTAATGTCTGTACTTTTTAACATACTGTCTAGGTTGGTCATAGCTTTTCTTCAAGGAGCAAGCATCTTTTAGTTTCATGGCTGCAATCACCATCTGCAGATTTTGGAGCCCAGAACAATAAAGTCTGCCACTGTTTCCCCACCTATCTGCCATGAAGTAACAGGACCAGATGCCATGATAGTTGTTTTTTGAATGTTGAGTTCTAAGCCAGCTTTTTCACTCTCCTCTTTCATCTTCATCAAGAGGCTCTTCATTTCCTCTTCACTTTCTGCCGTAAGGGTGATGTCATCTGCATTTCTGAGGTTATTGATATTTCTCCCAGCAATCTTGATTCCAGTTTGTGCTTCATCCAGCCCAGCATTTTGCATGATGTACTCTGCATATAAATTAAATAAACAGGTGACAATATACAGCCTTGACATACTCCTTTGCAAATTTGGAACCAATCTCTTGTTCCACGTCCGGTTTTAACTGTTCCTTCTTGACCTGCATACACATTTCTCAGGAGGCTGATAAGGTGATCTGATATTCCCATCTCTTTAAGAATTTTTCACAGTTTGTGGTGATCCACACAAACTCTTTGACGTAGTCAATAAAGTAAAAGTAAATGTTTTTCTAGAACTCTTTCTTTTTTGATGATCTAGCGGATATTGGCAATTTGATCTCTGGTTCCTCTGCCTTTTCTAAATCCAGCTTGAACATCTGAAAGTTCTCAGTTCACATACTGTTGGAAGTCTCACTTGGAGAATCTTGAGCATTACTTTGCTAGTGTGTGAGATGAGTGCAATTGTGCAGTGGTTTGAGCATTCATTGGCATTGCCTTTCTTTGGAATTGGAATGAAAACTGACCTTTTCCAGTCCTGTGGCCACTGCTGAGTTTTCCAAATTTGCTGGCATATTGAATGCAGCACTTTCACAGCATCATCTTTTAGGATTTGAAATAGCTCAGCTGGAATTCCATCACCTCTGCTAGTTTTGTTCGCAGTGATGCTTCCTAAGGCCCACTTGATTTCAGACTCCAGAATGTCTGGCTCTAGGTGACTGATCACACCATCAAGGTTATCTGGGTTATGAAGATCTTTTTTGTACAATTCTTCTATGTATTCTTGCCATGTTTTCTTAGTATCTTCTGGCAACCCACTCTAGTATTCTTGCCTGGAGAATCCCATGGACAGAGGAGCCTGGTGGGCTGCAGTTCATGGGGTGGCAAAGAGTCAGACATGACTGAGCGACTTCACTTTCACTTTCACTTTCTGCTTCTGTTAGGTCCTTATCATTTTGGTCCTTTATTGTGCCCATCTTTGCATGAACTGTTCCCTTGGTATCTCTAATTTTCTTGAAGAGATCTCTAGTCTTTCCCATTCTATTGTTTTCCTCTGTTTCTTTGCATTGATCATTGAGGAAGGCTTTCTTATCTCTCTTTGCTATTCTTTGGAACTCTGCATTCAGATGGGTGTATCTTTCCTTTTCTTTTTTGTATTTGGCTTCTCTTCTTTTCTCAACTATTTGTAATGCCTCCTCAGATAACCGTTTTGCTGTTTTGCATTTCTTTTTCTTGGGGATGGTCTTGATAACTGTGTCCTGTACAATGCCACTCTGTCTATCAGATGTAATCACTTGAATCTGTTTTGTCACTTCCACTGTATAATTGTAAGGGATTTGATTTAGGTCATACCTGAATGGTCTAGTTGTTTTCCCTGCTGCTGCTATTGCTGCTAAGTTGCTTCAGTCGTGTCCGACTCTGTGCGACCCTATAGACGGCAGCCCACTCGGTTCTCCCGTCCCTGGGATTCTCCAGGCAAGAATACTGGAGTGGGTTGCTATTTCCTTCTCCCATGCATGAAAGTGAAAAGTGAAAGTGAAGTCGTGTCCAGCTCCTAGTGATCCCATGGACTGCAGCCTACCAGGCTCCTCCATCCATGTGACCTTCCTGGCAAGAGTACTGGAGTGGGATGCCATTGCCTTCTCTGTCCAGTTGTTTTCCCTACTATCTTCAGTTTACGTCTGCCACACTTCACTCTTGGTCTTGTTTTTTGCTCACTGTATAGAGCTTCTCCATCATCAGCTGCAAAGAATATAATCAATCTGACTTTGGAATTGACCATCTGGTGATGTCCATGTGTAGAGTTGTCTCTCGTGTATTGGGAGAGAGTGTTTGCTATGACCAGTGCATTCTCTTGGCAAAATTCTGTTAGCCTTTGCCCTGCTTCATTTTGTACTCCGAGGTCAAATTTGCCTGCTGCTCATGTTATCTCTTGACTTCCTCCTTTTGCATTCTAGCTGCCTGTGATGAAAAGGGCGTCTTTTGGGGGTGTTTGTTAGTTCTAGAGTGTCTAGAGTGTCACAGAACCATTCAACTTCAGCTTCTTCAGCATTTGTGGTTGGGGCTTGGACTTGGATTTCTGTAATATTGAATGGTTTGACTTGGAAAGGAACAGAGGTCATTCTGTAATTTTTGACATTGCACCCAAGTACTGCATTTTGAACTCTTATTGACTGTGAGGGCTACTCCATTTCTTCTAAGGGATTCCTGCCCACAGTAGTAGATATAATGTTTGATTAAATTCACCCATTTCAATCCATTTTAGTTTACTAATTCCTAAAATGTTGATGTTTGCTCTTGCCATCTTCTGTTTGACCATTTCCAATTTACCTTGATTTGTGGACCTAACATTCCAGGTTCCTATGCTATACTGTTCTTTATAACATTGGAGTTTACTTCTATCACCAGTCACATCTACAACTGGGTGTTGTTTTTGCTCTAGCTCCATCTCTTCATTCTTTCTGGAGCTATTTCTCCACCCACAAAATATAGAACAGTTATACCAAAGAAATTCTCTTACTGTTAAGAAAGTTGTAGGACCCATGCCAGGTTTCCCAACCTGGGGATCCGGCAAAGGGACAGAGAACTCCTAGGGAATTTGACTTTGGAGGCCAGTGGGATTTCATTATAGAACTTCCATAGGACTGGGGGAACAGACTCTTGGAGGACACAAACAAAACCTTGTGCGCACCAGGAGCCAAGAGAAAGGAGCTGTGTCCCCACAAGAGACTGAGTCAGACTTGTCAGTGACATTGCTTAATGGGGACCAAACTCCTATTGTGTGAGATCTTGAGTGTTGTGTTTAGCTGCCCTCAGCCGTTGCGTGCTGCACACCAGCGGGGTGCCACCATGTGCAGGACCACTCCTCTGTGCACGTCATCCCTAGAAGCCCACTGCCCAGGCATCCTAGCAGCCCTTGGTCAGGCGGGTGTGATGCCCAAGGGGATTCTGAAATGGTCCCCCTGCTGCTTCTTTCTGTAGATAGACTTACCCATCCCTCCGACTTGAGTGAGATGAGATTCTCTAAGAGTATGTGAACTGAAGAACATTCACTGTCTCAGATTACATTTGACTGACTTCAATACTTTGAGAAAGAACATTGTAGTTACTTTTCTGTCAAAAGGAATCTTTTGGCCAGACTGTCACCTTGATATTTTAATGATATTGTCTACATCAGATTTTCGAGGTGTACATTATCATTATCTGGAAGTCAAGATCTCTATTCTTTTCAAGCTCCTCACGTGATTCTGGGTTCAGAACCACTGGTAGTAATAAACTTGAACTTTGATTTCTGATGTAGCCTGTAATAAAAAGGAAAAAAGATAAGATAGTTGTAGGTGTTTACAAATGCCTTGTGGTAGCTTACTTTTTTTAGTTAATATTTCTTCAGCTGATTTCTGATACGCGTACAGATTCATAAGGCAGAATAAAGGGTGTGAGAACCCACATCAGGGCCTTGCTGCACTAAAGGACTCCAGCAACCTTATACATGATATGAACACATGTGCTGAAGTTTTTTCTCAGCTTCTTGTGTCCCCAGGGGGTGTTTGGCAAAAGATATAGTTGTTCCATTAATTTAGTTTATTTGCGATTTGTATATTTTTATCATTGACTCTCAAATAGCATTGTTTTTTTTAATTAGAAAAGCAATGTCTATAGAATGGAGAAAATTGGGGAAATTCAGAGACGTATAGAGAAAGAATAAATAATCATTCTGTCCTACAATTCAAAATAATAGCTGCTGACATTTTTCATTTCTTTACTGTACTAAATTGTCACTTTCCAAAGATGCCTTCTAAGTTTTATATTCTAGGATTTGACACATACATTTGAAATTTTTCATAATGAAAAGTAGTCAGCTTCAGAAGTTGTCTCTGTGACACACTACACTTTGTAAGTTTAAATGTTATTTTTTTCCAACTGATCGTAAAAAATGTTATTTTTTACCAACTGATAGCTCAGTTGGTAAAGGATCTGCCTGCAGTGTAGGGAACCCCCTGGGTTGGGAAGATCCGCTGCAGAAGGGATAGGCTACCCACTTCAGTATTCTTGGGCTTCCCTGGTGGCTCAGCTGGTAAAAAAAATCTGCCTGCAGTACAGGAGACTCTGATTCAATTCCTGGGTCAGGGAAATCCGCTGGAGAAGGAATAGGCTACCCATTCCAGTATTCCTGGGCTTCCCTGGTGGCTCAGCTGGTAAAGAATCTGCCCACAATGCGGGAGACTCTGGTTCAATTCTTGGGTCAGGGAGATCCGCTGGAGAAGGAATAGGCTACCCACTCCAGTATTCCTGGGCTTCCCTGGTGGCTCAGCTGGTAAAGAATCTGCCTGCAGTTCGGGAGACCTGGGTTTGATCCCTGGGTTGGGAAGGTCCCCTGGAGAAGGGTCAGGCTACTCATTGCAGTATTCTGGTCTGGAGCATTCCATGGACTGTACAGTCCATGGAGTCGCAAAGAGTCAGACTCAACTGAGGGACTTTCACCTTCACTTTGTTAGAGAAAGACAAATACCTTGTGTTATCACTCATATATGGGATCTGAAAAGTGTAAACAAACAAATGAATGTAACGAAACAGGAACAGACTTACAGGTGTGGAGAACAAACTAGTGGTGACCAGGGGGATGACAGGAGTGGGGAGGGCCAGTTAGAGGTAAGGGATTGAGAGAGATAAACAACTGTATAAAATAAAAGAAGCTGCATGAATATTTTGTACAGCATAAGGAATGTAGCTCATTTTATAGTAACTTTAAATGGGGTATAACCTATAAAAATACTGAATCACTGTATTGCACACCTGAAAATAATATAGTTTTGTAAATCGACTATACTTGTTTTTAAAAAATAGTCATTTTTTAAATGTTATTTTTGCTCTTTGTATTTTTTTAGTTTTTCTGTTCCTAAGTCAGTGTCTTCTCACAAGGTCCCCCTTCTTAGTGACTTAATAGTTAATGATCTTTGATAGGTAAATTAAATGGAGGCAGTTTTTAAATTGAAAATGTGGCTTCCCTCTATAACATGCATGTTTACCCTCTCAAAGTATTCTGCCAAATAAATCAGGCTGGATTATCCTTCGGCTGAAACGATATTGTCCCTTTTTAAATACATTTTTAAAAAGTAATTCCTAAAGGTCTAAAGTCTGAATACTAGTCACTGGTCTGTACCCTGTTGAACCTCCACTTAAAGGTGAAAAACCACCATATTGACAAACCTAGCCATGTGACAAGGGCCTGTTTGCAAGACTCCACAGGCAGTTGCATTTTTGACCTTGAGTGTCTTTTATGTTTGGAGACTATCCAACCTGCATTATTTCTTAAACATTCATGCTCTTGACCATCTTTCAAACCCCCGGGCCCTCTACCCTCTTCCTCCCAACCCCCAACCCTTGCACCTAATCTGAATCAAGTACTTTTCTGTCTAATTTTCATGGCATGCTCTTGAAAAACAGCAAGTGTAGATGAGATTGCTTTGAAAATCAAAATGATATAATACTGAAAATGAAGAGAGTTAGGCTACCTACATCATATGAAAGAAAGAAAGTGAAAGTCACTCAGTCGTGTCCAACTCTTTGCAACCCCTTTGGACCCTATATAGTCCATGGAATCCTCCAGGCCAGAATACTGGAGCCGGTAGCCTTTCTGCTCCAGGGGATCTTCCCAACCCAGGGATCGAACCCATGTCTCCCACATTGTGGGCGGATTCTTTACCAGCTAGCCAGACGGGAAGCCCACATTATACGAAGTGTCTATCAGTGCAGTCAAATGATGAAGCCAGAACCAAAGGCAGTTACACTTTATTCCAAGATCAGCATTTGACTGGGCTTCCCATGTGCCACGAGTGTTTAAGAACCTTTCTGCCAAAGCAGGAGACATAAGAGATGTAGATTCAATCCCTGGGTCGGAAAGATCCCCTGGAGGAAGGCATGGCAACTCACTCCAGGATTCTTGCCTGGAGAATCCCATGGACAGGGGATCAAAGAGGGCTGCAAAGAGTCAGCTTTGACTGAAGCAACTTAGCACACCCTCAACTCTTTGGTTAAGATAAAATGACAAGCATTCCTTTAAAAACATAAACTTTAAAATATAAAGAGGTCTTAAATTTCTATATAAGTTATTTTCTACTAAAGAAAACTTTTTATCCATAGTTGCCTACTTTTAAGTTACTTCCCAACAGTAAAATTTTATCTTGTACGTCCCTATTAACACAGTTCTTTCCTGTGTGCGTGAGAGGTCACCTGTAAATGCCTTGGTCCCTTACTGAGTAATAGTGAGGGGAAGAGAGTTTGAATTCAACCAGCGTGTAGATTTGAGTTTTATTGACATACAGGCGTTTGAGTTTAACTAATATTAAATGTTTACATTTAAAAACAAATTACTTAGCTAGAATAAAACTTTTTAAAAGGAGATTAAACCAGTCACAGAAGGTTTCTCATTTGACAGCTAAAGCAGAAATTACTCACTTGAAACATTGATAACTAGACTGGAATTAAAATTGTCTAGGTGTATAGTTTTCCAGATTTAATTTTTACTTATGCATTCAGTCTTAAGAATAGTAACCTTTTGCAGATTTTGTTAAGTCAGTGAAGTAGCATTTGTTAACCATGATAGAAATGCTTATTTTTTATAATATGGGGGATGAAAATTATATAAACTAAATGTCACAAATTGCAGTTATAAACAGATTCGTCTGCTTACAAATATGTTGGCCTTTTATTGTCTATACATAATGATAATTTCTTTTGAATGCTTTAACTTTTGAGTCCAGAGCCTACTAAAACAAATATTTTTCTAGAGGCAGTAATTAAGTACAATATAGCTGGAAATGTGAAACATGATTTCAGCTCTTTGATTCACTGAGTCTTTGCTTATTTAATTTTAGTTTGCACAGCTTTGAAATCATTCTGCATATGGTGTTCTACTTTGAGATAATCTGAAGTAGAGTATATATAAATGTCTATCAAGATTAATAATAAAGTATGTGATTGTTTAAGTGAGAAAGTATTATTTGTTGAGAGCTAAGTTTTTCTGAATAACCTTATAAAGAACTGAATATCATTTTAAGCCTTTTTACTAAATAGCTAATTAAGTTATGCCATTTTTTTACTTTTAAGTTTATAGGTGGTTGCTTTTTAGTTTATCCTTTGAATCTTGATGCTTTATCATCTGTTCTAGTGTATATAAGGATATTCATTGACTATATTGGTTATGTTTATTAAATAAAGCCTTTACTGCAGTTAGTAAGCCCTTTATAACTTTGGCAGTATTTTACAGCTTTTTAATACTTGTTTGAAATGGCTTATATTAAGTTGATTCTGTACAACCTTGGGATAATATATAAACAACTGCACTCTTAGGAAGATATTAAAGTAGAGGCTATATTTACAGTGTCGTCTTTCAAATCTAGCTATGCTGTAAACTGATGTTTGCTGTATGCTCCTCCTGATTTGAAATAGATGAAAGAAAATGAACCTATTATCACCATGGTTCACACAATGATTGAGAACTCGGCGCTAAGACCCCAACTGTACCAGCAAGTAAGGTCTTGGACAGTGAATGATACTGCTTTATCATCTGCAAAATCCCTCAGTGACAGTTTTGGTTTCTCCTCAGAGTTACTCATAACATTAGTCTTTTTCTTATTCCATTTTTTGTTTCTGTCTCTTTGGAAAAAAAACAACAACCCAGCTCATCCATGCTTTTCAAGACGCTGCTGTTCTTCGCATGGCTTTGCTGAACATTTTGCTGTTGAATATTAAGTGTGCCATTTTCTTGAAGTTTTTGTACAGAGTATTTGATTGAAATGTACTTGGAGGTCTGCAGTACATGTGTAAATATTTTTTACTAACTTGCCATTAATTTTTGATTAAAGCATTGTAACTGATTTTTAGGGAAAACTTAAAAGAACTTCTTTTTTCCCTTTCGGGGGCAAGCTCCCCAACCTCTCTCCCCCAGTGTTTTAGGAATAGCTTATATTTGTATGGAAGTTATTTAAGGCTTGTTTCTGTACTGTGGTATGGTGAAAACTAAAGATGACCATTTCTTACCATACTGGGAGTGACTTCTCCCTGTATTCTTCTCACTCTTCTGTAATCGTCATGGTCTTCATATCTTACCCCATTCTCTTCCCTAACTCAAAATATGTGCCATTGCATTGGCTGGCTTGAATTTAGGACCTCGGTAATCTGCAGATCTGCAAAAGAAGTCATGTTACGCATTCCTCTCTAGTATTTTTTTTTTCTTTTTTGTATTTCATGGTCTAAATGTTCTTAGCTGTGTGTTTTGCAACATCAGCTTAGCTTCTTCCACTTCAGCACCCTCGAATTAACTGTGGCCTATGACCTGTCACAATATTTTAAAAAATCATACCAAGGAAGAAAATTAACTAACATGAAAAATGAATATACCTTTTAATTGAAATATGTTAAAAGCACCTGGTAAAAAGAAGCACCTTGAACTTGCACTGGCTTTAAAGGTCTCCGATTTGCCTCAAGGTGCCTTGAGGTCTGTGTGATGGAACTTATAACTGGGAGACTGAAGCAGTTGGGGAGAGGGTGACTTTATTTCTGAGCCCAGTTCTCAAAGCATGTAGAGTATGTGATCGAGCATAGTTTTTAATTTGCATCAAGGAGATAAACTATTAAATATTTAAAGTTAAACAGCTTTACTCTTCAAAAGAAAAAGGAATCTCCATTCTTAAAGTCACGAGATTATAGAACCTTGATACTTCATTCCAAAAAGCCACACTTTTTGAAATGAACCTTAGGACTTGATCTGGAATTGATAACCTTTTCATCATACAAAGCTGCCAGTTTCTGATTTTATATAATGCTGACTGACATGAGATCGAAGACCTTTTATTCTAACAGGTTGTGTTTTCGTTTTTCACATTTTGTATGTTTCCAATAAGTAAGAGCTGAGATTTTCTGTTTAGTTTGATTTTTCTTTTTATATTGATCGGTAATCAAGGCTGATGGTGCAGAATTCATTGCTGATTGAAATCATTCAGCTGCAC
>SJYC01114733.1:51-10071 GCA_006408675.1 Madoqua kirkii | reverse complement strand
TAAAATTATAGGTACATAATATACATCTTTCCTTTTTATAATTTGCTAACTCATAAGAAAATGCAGTGAGATTCCCTAAATAAAAATGTTATACCATTATCCAAAATATTTGTCGTAAATTACTGAGTTTTCCTTTTTTTAAATACTTGGCTTTTTCTCTTTTGACTTGGCCTATAAGGTGCAAATAACACTTTAAATTAGATATAGCACAGCTGCTGCTAAGTCGCTTCAGTCGTGTCCAACTCTGTGCGACCCCATAGACAGCAGCCCATGAAGCTCCCCCGTCCCTGGGATTCTCCAGGCAAGAACACTGGAGTGGGTTGCCATTTCCTTCTCCAGTGCAAGAAAGTGAAAAGTGAAAGTGAAGTCGCTCAGTCGTGTCTGACTCTTAGCGACCCCATGGGCTGCGGACCACCAGGCTCCTCCGTCCGTAGGATTTTCCAGGCAAGAATGCGGGAGTGGGGTACCATTGCCTTCTCCGATATATAGCACTATTTATGCCCAAATTATACATTCCATGGTTTAGTAAAGCTGTTTGGTGTTTAACTTTAAATATTAAATAAGCAAAGTCTTTGTAGACATTTAGCAGCTAAAGGCTTTACATCTTTTATTTTTTATAAATGAGAAATACTAATTTTGACATTTCTGACTTCTTTTTGTCATGGATGTAAGCATTTTAAAACTTATTTTTCACTACTTTCTTTAGATAGAAGTATAAACTCTTCTTGGATCTAGGTGCTTTTATTTAGAATGACAGTCGACACTTTTCAGGACATATTCAGTGGCCTTTATTTTAAAATAGTGCATAAATATTCTGACTTTTGTCATTCAATTCATTTTTCATGTGATGTTCTTTTCTATGAAAGTTCTACGGTTTAATAATCACTGTGCATACCCCTTAAGTAGTCACAGAATCATTTGCATGAGGTACGTGAAAGCAATGTCTTGAAGTAAAACATGGAAACCAGGATTGATTATTGTATGTTTGGAATGCTTATTACCTTTTCTAATCTTCTGATTTCCACATTCCTAGATCCATTTAAAGTTATCTATTGTTTAAATAGTGCCTTCTTGAGATATACTTGCCAAGCAGTTTTTTACAGAGAAGGCATATATAGTTGTAACTTTTATATTCTTATGCATTTGTAGTGAAATTTAATTTTCCAATCTAGAATGTAGTTGGGATACATTATTCCTGCCCCATTTTGAGAAAAAGTATCCCATTTTGTGAACATGCATTGAGCCCCAATTACATTTTCCTGCTATGTTTTTCTTACACTGTCTGCTGCTGCTACTGCTAAATCACTTCAGTCGTGTGCGACTGCGATCCTGTAGACGGCAGTCAGTATAAAGTGAAAAGACAAGAAAAATACTACAGTTTTGCCTGCAGAGGTGCTATGATATAATCTATGGTATAGATGACTGAAATGGCTTATTGAAATCTTGGTTAGCACAGTCAGAAATAAGGATTGGCTTGACCAAAAGATATTTGGAAGAAGCTGAAAATAGGATGTTTAAATATAATGAGTAGAAATTCATTAAAATATAATAAAACAAATGGTGTCAATGAACACATCCGTACTTTTTATGAAATTTGGCTGCCCATATTTATACTGTAGACTTTCAATTTTAAGAGATTCTGAGTGCTTTTCCTCTTCAATTAAACCCATCCTTTTCCTCCATTCTTTTAGTTCTTAAGACAGAGGAACAAGATAAGTCTATACTGTGTATGTGTGTTTATATATTACGTATATGTATACAATGTGTTCTAGGTTTTGTTAATAAAATTGTACAAAGATGTGTTGGCATCTGAATGTACACATACACAGTTGTGTGGTTATGTGTATACCGTTGAAAGCACGGTTTTTGACTGCTGAAATAATGCCTGAGTCGAGATTTGATTCAATGCAGCTGCTCTGATTGTATTTGTCAATTTTTTTCATTAAAATACTGTGTGTCTCGCAAATGGAAAACATAAGGTGCTGCATAATTTTATTTGACCAGCTTCTTATTTTGTCTGACAAGCTGAAGTTAACATCATTCTTACGTATCTTGCATATTGATTGTATTAATGTTCAATATTTTTCTATTTTTGTAATGATCTGTGTTTGAACTAAACTTTTTTAAAAGTATAGAATCATTAAAAAGCCCATTTCTGTTATTGTTGTATAAATTAAAATATTAACTATAGACTAAGTAAATGTATATTTTTAATCATTTTTAAAGTTGCTGTGTGACATTTTCCCTTATAGCTGTCACAGGATGAATGCAGAGGCACATTATACAAATACAGACCCGAAGAAGTAGATATTGATGTAAGTATTAGCATGCAATGTATTATCAATGCTCTGCCAAAACACTGGAAATAAGCGTGACGAAAAAGATTTCCTCTTCCTGTTCTGCCCTTCAAATGACATCAAATAAATAACGTTTTCTTCTTATGCAGTTAGATTCAATTAAATCCTCACTCCCTGATTTGTCCTCTTCCCACCCCACCCCCATAGTTAGCAGTCAAACAAATTTAGAATCATTTAAGTGAAAGTAAAGAGTATTTCTGATATAAAATTATGAAGGATTAGAGACAAAGTAAAACTTTGTCATCTGGAGAAAGCGTCAACCTCTAGAAATTCTGTCACTGCATCCTTTTGTTATTGCTGTTAATTGTGTTTTACATCACTAACGTCCTTATTTATATCTCATTCTTCCCTGATTTCTGCTGGTTTTATTCCACTGAGCTGTACCTCCTTCTCATTTCAGTGTATCCCATCTGATGTGGCTTGAGTCGTGTTGTCTAACAAAGATAAGGTGGTTACTTTAATAGATAAATGACAAAGAAAGAATCTCAAATTTCTTGCTTTCTTGTGTCATTATGCAGTAACACTTGGGATATATTTACTGTTTGTCCAGGGTTTTTATTTTCAGATATGTGATGAACTGGTTTATTGCAGGACCGAAGTCTTATTAAAGTGCTCTCTCATGTTTTTATAATTTAAAAATTGAGGTATTGTCAAGAATCTAAAACATTAAAATTGTTGAAATTTCTTTTTCTCCATTAGCAATGTTTTTACTTGTATTGTTATAGTTAGAAGCGATTTTTTCTGAAGAACATAAAAGCATAATTTTAAAATTATAAAAAGAGAATCCAGTCTGTGTTTTAATTAAGGATTGCATAAGTTACTTAAACTCTCCAGCAATTTGTAGAGAAAATATCTTAACCCCATTAAAATGATTTGCTGAAGTCATAGGAGACTGCCTGGTTACTAAGAGTATTTTGAATTGTGTAAGTTAAATAGTATGGTGGAAAATGCTTTTTTACTTTATATGCATTTTTTAAAGTGTCCTATCTCTGTATTCTATATTTTAATTTTTGAAGAACATAAAAGCATAATTTTAAAATTATAAAAAGAGAATCCAGTCTGTGTTTTAATTAAGGATTGCATAAGTTACTTAAACTCTCCAGCAATTTGTAGAGAAAATATCTTAACCCCATTAAAATGATTTGCTGAAGTCATAGGAGACTGCCTGGTTACTAAGAGTATTTTGAATTGTGTAAGTTAAATAGTATGGTGGAAAATGCTTTTTTACTTTATATGCATTTTTTAAAGTGTCCTATCTCTGTATTCTATATTTTAATTTTTATTTTATTGATTGAAATGAAGATTGACCTGATTAGCTATTCCTTGGCTGTTTTAAATGTGAGGGTTTTTTTTTGTTATGCCTAAATCCAATTACAGGAAAAATTAAAAACTGCTAACAAAAGACATCTTCTCTGTAACCTAGGCCAAGCTAAGCCGACTGTGTGAGCAAGATAAAGTGGTACACGCTCTGGAAGAGAAACTTCAGCAGCTCCACAAGGAGAAAGTAGGACAATTATGTTTATTATCTACAACTGATGTTACTTTATATGATGATTATCAGGACACTGATAACTGAAGTAGAAAAGAATTAATTCGATGATGCAGAACATAAAGTGTAATCATTTATTTTATTATAATAGTACACGCTTGAGCAAGCTTTGCTGTCAGCCAGCCAAGAGATAGAAATGAATGCAGATAACCCAGCAGCCATTCAGACCGTGGTGCTTCAGAGGGACGATTTACAAAACGGACTGCTCAGCACATGTCGTGAGCTCTCTCGAGCCACTGCAGTAAGTAACAGAGTTGCCTTCCTAGTAAACGCCAGAATGGTTGCAGTTCTTTTTTTTTTTTTTCTATTTAATTTATATCATTTTAATTGGGCTTTCTGTAGGATTTTTCTTTATTGTTACAAAATTTTAATTTGTGGTTCTTAATTAAGACTAACAAAAATAAAGGGTGGTCTTTGTTTTTTTAATTAGTGGACCTTATGTTCTTTGTGAAATAGTTTTACAGGGAATGTCAACACACCTGTTTATATATTATGAAGATGAAAAGTTCTTTATAACGTTAAAAGTTGTTGCTGTTAGGAAAATAAATGTCATGTTAGAATAATTTTTGGAAGGTGATAATTGGATTCATTGAACCAGCCGTTTCAATGAAAGGCTCCCGAGAAATGCTTTTAAGAAGCCGCCAGCGTTACCATTTTACAGCTGCACTGTGATCTAAGGTTAGATGATAGTTTTGAGTAAGAAATATAATTAGCAGAACCTTTAACCCATAGTCCAGTTACTTTATAATAAAGAGTCTCCTGGGATTACCAAATCTAAAAGTCTTACTTAAGAGTTTATAAATTGAGTGTTTTATGAGTTTAAAGAGTCTGCTTTAGATCCTATGACGTACTCATTTCTAAACATAGTAAGAGCACCTGCCCAGGCAGCCCTTTGAAAGGGAAAAAAGCCATCTGTTACAGAAAACTGCAAACACACCCTGTGTGTACCTTCCGTGGGCTGTTTAGGGAGCAGCTACCTTTGAAGAAAGTCCTCAGACAGTATAACTTAACTAAGAGAGGTCTTTCCCAGCTGGGAAGCTACCAGACATGGCATCCATTCTAAACACTAAATTCACTTTCCAAACACAAACTACTTTTAAAGAAATATACCACGGTTTTATATAAATCATAACTTGGTTTTTGTGACTGTTAAGTACTTTATATTTAATATACCTATTCTTCCTGCCTGTCAGTGCAGGAGATACAGATTTGATCCCTGGCTTGGGAAGATTCCCTCCCTGGAGTAGGAAATGGCAACCCACTCCAGTATTCTTCCCTGGAGAATCCCATGGAGAGAGGAGCCTGGTGGGCTAAGATCGATAGAGTCACACAGAGTCAGACACAACTGAAGCGTCTTACCATTCTTTAAAACAAACAAAAATACTGATACTTCCATTATCTCATCTGAGTTTCTTAATTATACACTGGCATATATAGATACTTTAAAAATTTAATATCCTTGCAGTTGTGATCTCCTTGAAATCAGAACCATATCAAATTCACTTTTGTAACTCTAGCATTCAGCAATATAGGATGTGCATTAAAAATGTGATAAATCTGGGACCTGCTGTTGGTCCAGAGCAATGCAGGGGATGTGGGTTCAATCCCTGATCAAGGAACTAAGACCCCACATTCCACAGGGCAAATGAGCCTACACCACAACGAAAGATCCTGCATGACACAGCTAAGACCCACTGCAGCCAAATTAAAAAACTGTGATGAATGAACTGGATGACTTACCCAGCGTTATAAAGGCAATTGAATGCAGTGCCTCCTAGAGGTCAACTCCAGGTCTTCTGTCCATACCCTGAAGCCTTACATCTACATGGCTTTTTATAATATCGTCATAAAGAAATGTTATCTACAAGGAAGTAGTCACTTAGTGCATCAGTGATGGGTAGAATTTGGAAGAAAGGTGAAGTGAAGGGCAGCCCATACCGGATAAAATGCTCTGAACCATAGCTGACAGATGAGAACGTGAAGGGCATATTTGGAGAAGCAAGAAATAGAACTGAGTAGCTGGCTGGAATCGAAGGTGGGAAATACGAGATAAGGAAGGGAAAGAGGGGTTAAGCTGTCAGTGTGAAGTTAATGAAAAGCTTGGAATTTGTATGACAGTCTGAGTCAAATCAAAATTAAGTTGGAAACTATTTCACAATTTGGTGTCTGTGATAAAAAGTTTTAGAGATGTATAGTGTTTAATTGAACTATTATTTCTTTCCTTACCAAATAGGTTTCGTAACTTAAATCTCATCTGTAGGCTCTCTCCCAAGATACCTCCAGTCCTGATGGAAGTTTATCAGATACATTCAAAGAAATAATCATTTTTGAGTATCTCACTTTCTGGTTGTTATCGCATATGATCACTTTGCTGGGATTTTTTTTCCTTTGCCTTCAGCATTACTCACTGGTAATTTATAAAGGCTCAATATGTTCTTCTAAGACAGGTCTTAATGCATAGACTACAAACTATGTTATCTGTGCCTTTAAGTAAACATATTCATATTTGTAGCTTAGGGCTACAAATGGTTGGAACTCACTGGATATTGACCATACTTAAATTATATCTCTGCCAAAAGAATCCCAAAGGATTCCTCTTATTCTTTAACAGTTGATTTTGGGGCATTGGTTCCAATCCAGGTCCTGAGATATAAAAGATATAAGGTATTGATGTTAGGCCAAACCTTTGATCTTCTCACCTGGTTGGTATTAAAACCAAGATTTAATACATGCTAAGCATGTAAAGCAGTGTTAACCTGTGTGTTTAATTCGTGATGCAGCATCTCTTCTCTCTAAATCCTATCCAGCACACACACACACACACACATTCATGCATGAGTGTGCTTTGAATTTAAAGCACATGATGTCTTTGTGTGCTCTCCTGGCCTCTGCTTCATTTTTTCTTTGTTTTTAATTTTTGTTTAAACTTTATTCTACTCCTTTTTGACCTAAGCCTAATTAGTGGGAAGGATAACAGTCAGTTATCCCTTGAAAATTGTCGGCATGTCACTGTCTTAGTTTGGGTTTTTTCTGAAAACAGAGCCGGGGATGAGGACCTGCTTCCAGGAAACGAAAGCGATGGAGGAAGTGTGGAGAATGAGATGGGGCAGGGTGTGGGGAGTGGCCGGGAGAAGAGGCAGCAGAGGTTCACTGCTGAGTTGGTCGCCACTGTGGACTCGTAGTTACCCTCTGAGGAAATGAGCTAAATATTTCTTGATTTCCCTCTGAGAGGTAGGGAGGCTGGGCTGTCTCTCACTCCCTGGTCGCAGTTGCCCTGGGGTCCTTAATTCACCGGCATTTCCAAAGTGCCCTAGTTGATTGACCATGAGCACCGGCACACGTGGAGTTGACCACAGTGCCTTGAAATCAGGTGGGCAGAGGGCTAAGCATCTGCTCCAGTCACCTTTTTCAGGAAGTTTACATTTAGGCTTTATCTCTGATTGTAAGAGAAATATTCTCATGCTTTATTCACTCAGCAATGTTGCTTTTATTCTTTCTGACAACTCAAGGAGCCAGGTAAAGCAGATGCTCTTCACATACATTCAGTGAGAATTTAGGGTTCATCCAGTAATGGTAGCAAAATATATTTGTATTTCTGGTTATGTACATATATTATCCGGTTTGATCTTTAAGCAGATACTATGCAAAATAGATGTAATAATTATCTCCATGTTATTTTAATTCTCATTACCTCCACTGCACAGATGAAGAAGCAGCTCAGGTTCATGAAGGTTAAATGACTTCCAAAGTGACATAACCAATTAAAAACAGATCAACACGTAAATCCAGGACTTTTAAGATTTTTTTTTTAATGTGGACCATTTTTAAAATATTTATTGAATCTGTTACATTACTGCTTCTGTTTTATGTCTGGATTTTTTTGCCTTGAGGCATGTGGGATCTTAGCTTCCTGACCAGGGATCGAACCCATATCCCCTACAGTGGAAGGTGAAGTCTGAACCACTGGGCCACCGGGGAAGTCCCTAGGTTTTTTTTTATTCTTGGACTTCTGTATTTTCTACTCCACTTTACTCTCTGTAGTTACATAATTTGTATTTTCTGGAACATGGAATCAAATTAGATTCTCTTACTCAAACATCTACAGTCAGAATTCTGTGGTTCAATCCTGGGTTTTGGCACCAAAGAAATACATGAACCAGTAAATAAAAATAAAGTTGGAATTTAAAGAAAACAACTATCAAGCCCCCCAGTCATCCTGAATCATGCTAGTAGATGGCTTATGCACTTATCCACTGCAGAATAGAACCAGTATATGAACAGTAGTAAACATTGTGAATATTTCTGGAGCAGTTTATTGGGTGCCAGAGTCCATTGTAAGTGTTTTCACACATAGTTAAGCCATTTAAGAACCCTTTCACAGAGGTACTATTACTACTGTGTTAAAAATGGAAAATTGAAACAGAGAGATTGCCCAGAGTTACAGTGAACGAGCATTTTTGTGTAGACTTCCAGTAATTTTAGACTTATGTTCTAGACCAGATTCTGCATGGGAGGGACTTAAGTCAATGGAGACTTTAGACTACAATGGATAAAGTTTAACAGGCTGGGGAAGAGGACAGATAACCCCCCTTGAAGAGAAGCATGCACTTGAAATCTCTTCATCTTCTCATTCTCCATATCACACAGAGCTGCTCAGAATTATAGCAAAATGTGATTTTTTTAACAGATCTATTGACATACATGGATTGTCATGAAATACACTTTGAAAGATTTCATGATGATTTTCAAATACACTGGTTGTTTCATGATTGTAATACAACATCCTAGAAAGAGAGGCAGCCAGGGGTGATAAACCTCCTGAAATGTGCAATGGAAAGTACCCAGCAACACTCGTGAGGTTGGGAGAATCAGAAATCAAGTCTGAATCTCAGCAAA
The DNA here is from genome assembly GCA_006408675.1 of Madoqua kirkii. Lineage (NCBI taxonomy): Eukaryota > Metazoa > Chordata > Mammalia > Artiodactyla > Bovidae > Madoqua > Madoqua kirkii. Next base: position 1,269 of record SJYC01114733.1, on the reverse strand, counting down.
CCTCAGCATCTAACTACGAGTTTATAGGAAGCATAGAAAACAGAAGCACAAGCTAAGCGATACCACGGGATTTCAGTTAACAGAATCTAACATGGGAGAAATTCTATAGAAAAGTGACGCATTCTCTTCAACAAGTAAGTAGCAAAGGAATAAACAAGGAAACTGTTACAGTTTAAAATATTTTTAGGACTTCCCTGGTGGTCCAGTGGTTAAGAGTATGCCTGCCAGTGCAGGGGACACAGGTTCAGTCCTGGTCTGGGAAGATTCCGCAGCCCTGAGCCCTTGCTGTAGAGCCTGTGCTCTGTAGCAGGAGAAGCCAGGAGAGCGGGAAGCCCGAGCGCCGCTGTCGAGTAGCCCCTGCCGGCCGCAGCTGGAGAAGGGCCGCATAGCCGTGAAGACCCAGCGCAGCAGAAAGAAATGAAATAGCTTCTTACATATATTTTTAAAGAAATACATGTGTGTGCTCAATCACTCAGTTGTGTCTGACTCTTTGAGAACCCGTGGACTGTATGTAGCCCTTCAGGCTCCTCTGTCCATGGGATTTTCCAGGCAAGGATAATGGAGTGGGTAGCCATTCCCTTCTCCAGGGGATTTTCCCAACCCAGGGCTTGAACCCAGGTCTCCTGCATTGCAGGCAGATTGTTTACCATCTGAGCCAACAGGGAAGCATATTAGTTATTAAAATTCATTAGAATTTGTCTGTTATCTTTTTCATTTTTGTTTCTTTTCTGACGTGTTTATAAATGAAACAATATCATCTCTGGTACTTGCTTTGAAATGATCCCATGGGGATGGAAAATGGATTCTATAGATGAAACCAGATTGATCATGTATTGATAACTTTTGCATTTGCGTACTTGTTGGCTACATTTGTTTATATTTGGAAATTTCCGTTGTACATATCTGAGGAGGATTAAAAAAATCCACAAAACTGCTAACAAAGGGGGAGCATATTAGATCTTTTTATCTTTTCTTGTGTTCTGTTCTACTTTTATTATTAGAAAAATTCATTATATCTTCAATTTGTACAATAAAAAGCAACCATTTTCTTTGAGATAGAATATGATTTAGTTTCAAAGAGAAGATTAGAGGAGAAACTAAATATATGAGTTAAAGATTGTAACTAGCCAGTAAGTTAAAGATTATAAGTAGCCAAAAAAGTAAAATGACTAATTGTTATCATAAACTAGATATTTAAAATTAAGGTAGCTCCATAAC
>SJYC01114729.1:0-33486 GCA_006408675.1 Madoqua kirkii | reverse complement strand
TTTTTTTTTCTCTTAAATTTACCTAAACAAAGTGGAGCAAGATTTTTAAAATTAATTCTTCTATTTTTAAAATGAAATACAGTAGTTTCATAAATTTGTTTTGATGTTGAGCTTCAGAGTAAAGCTAACCTATGGTTACCGAAAAAATGAAATGCAACCAAATTTAAAACCCAGTTATTGGCTATCATAAACATTTTTGGTTTTACTTTTTGATATGAGACTCTTGACTTGGCAGTGTCCCTTTAATTTTCTTAAAGTGAATGTAAGTTAACTTACCAATGCAAAGAATTTCGATATACTTAATTCAATATGCTTATCTAAATAAGGTGACTATTCTACAATCTTTAGGAAGAGGAAGTAGTCCCACCTCGTCCTCCACTTCCTCGGTCCTATGACTTTACAGACCAGCCTCCCATAATCCCCCCTCTGCCCAGTGATAGCAGCTCCTTGCTCTGTTATAGCAGGGGCCCAGTCCATCTGCCCGAAGAAAAGAAGATTCACCAAGTTCAAGGATATCCAAGAAATGGATCCCATTGTGTAAGTGGCTGCAATAGCCACAGAGTAATCAATCGTACATGCCCTCATTTTCCCCAACAATTTATTTTTGACTCAATCTTTTCTTTTTATTATTATCATATCACTTTTAGCCAGTACTTTTGTGTTCACATATAACATTAACATCTGTGTTTTTCCTATTTTAGTTTTATGTTGCTTATTTTGTCACCTTTTCCCCCACAATTTTAATATTTCATAGTTTGTTGCTTTTCATGAATATTTTCATCAAGTGGTTACGTTGCATGTGTTTAAGGAGCCATATTTTAAATCTACCATTTCAGGATATTGGAGGCAAAGTGATATCTGTAAATCAGAAAGGTGCAAGGAAGAAAAAGATTCTTATCAGGAACAATGGAAAGGTTGGGATGTGGGCAGTTCAGTATAGGAAAACTGTTAGAGGATTTGGACATTGCCAGCAAGAGACATTACCCATGGGAACTAGAAAAAAGCTTAGAGATTAAATAAATGTGTTACATGTAATAAGCAAGGAGAAGAGAACAAGAAAAAAAGAAATAGAGCTAATTGAGTTAATATGATATAATTATTTTCAGACTTTAGTTATACTATGATAAAAATGTTCTGATGACTTTGTCCTTAAGAAGAATATTCTTAATTTTAAAACCAAAAGATATACTGGTTAAAAATCTTTCAAAGTCTTTTTTTTTCTCTATCCTAATTATAACATATATATTAATTGATTTATACCCAATATAGTTGACTAAGGCATTTGATTGTTAAGAGTGTGAATTTTTGGAGGTAAACATTTTTAAAAAGACTTCCTTTTTTTTCTTTTTGTAATTACACATCTTTCTTTCAAGGGTCCAGATTATAGACTCTACAAGAGTGAGCCAGAATTAACAACAGTGGCAGAAGTTGATGAGTCTAATGGAGAAGAAAAATCAGAACCTGCTTCGGAAATAGAAACTTCTGTTAAAGGTCAGCATTTGTGATATGTCTTATCTCCTGTGTTTTTCAGACATTTTAGAATCAAATTCAGTTTGCATGCTGACAGAGTACACAAGCCCATAATCCCTTATTTGAAACCTGTGGAATCTGACGAGTTTCTGAATTTAGAAGTTTTCAGATATTGGGACAATAATATGACCCACAAACTGTATATTATAAGTCACCTTCTCTGCTAGGAATCTCCCTTTTAAACACAGTAATATTTTTGGACTGTTCATCTTTTGTGGGATAAAGACTAAAAAACTTCATGTCAGTTCAGGTGAGGTTTTATTGAGAAATAAGTTTATGTCAAACTTGTGAAAAACTTTTTATTTCATAACCTGACACTTTACTTTTTGGTTTTTACTCTTTGAAAATTATTCATAGAAGAGTAGGAATAAGACAGACTTTTATACAATTTCTATAAAAGTAAATTCTATGAAAGATTTGCAAGGTTTTCTAATGTCAGTGTTTTTTTTTCCCCATTAGAAAAATACTATCTTGAAAAGTTAATATCTATACACCTTTCTCATTCAAATCATATCTTCTCATTGAAAGTCTTTGTTAACTTTCTCTTTTCACAGACAAATTTAAGTTAAAGAGTCACAGTCTTAGTCCTTACCATATTATTGTATGTAGTTATAAATATCCAGGAATTATCAGACAGCAAACAAAAGTAAATGTTTTTGGTAACTAGATATCCTGGCCAATCCTCCCACAAACAGTGATTATAAAAGCTGGTTCAGGGACTTCCCTGGTGACCCAGTGGCTCAAACTCCACAGTTCCGATACAGGGAGCCCCAGTTCACTCCCTGGTCAGAGAACTGGATCTTACATGCCATAGCAAAGAACTTGCATGCCCAAACTGAAAAGCTCCTACATGCCGCAACAAATCTTCAGATCCCAAGTGCCACCACCAAGGGACTTGGTGCAGCCAAAAAAAAGCTAGTTCAGGAACTTCCTGGTGGTCCAGTGGCTAAGACTTTGTGCTCCCAATGCAGGGAGCCTGGGTTTGATCCTCGGTCGGGCAACTGGATCCCACATGCTGCAACTGAGTTCACATACCGCCACTAAAAGATCCTGCATGCTGCAACTAAGACCCAGCACTTTTATATAAAAGCTGGTTCATATCACTTAAATTTTTTGAGAAGCTTCAACAAGTTGAAGAAAAGTAAAGAAGGAAATGTTCAGGTGGAAAATTACGTGGTAGGCTAATAGTCCATGGGGTCACAAAGAGTCAGGCACAACTACGTGACTAACACATGCATCATTAATCTACTCAGACCGCCGTAACAAAATACTATAGATCAAGTGCTTATTTTGTGGGGGTTTATTTGTTTGTTGGTTTTGTTTTGCATATTGGGCTGTGTTTGGTCTTAATTTCGGCATGCAGGGTCAGTTAGCCCCAAAGCATGTGGGATGTTAGTTCATGGAGCAGGGATCAAACCCATGTCTGCTGCATTACAAGGCAGATCCTTCACCACTGGACCACCAGGGGAGTCCCGCCAAGAGCTTTACACAACAAACACTTGTTCTTACAGTTCTGCAGGCTGAAAGGTCAAGTTCTGGGAAGGTTTTCTAACTTTTTATTTTGTGTGAGGGTGCAGTTGATTAACAAACAATGTTGAGATAGTTTCAAGTGAACAACGAAGGGACTCAGCCAGCCATACTCCCCTCCCATCCACGCTGCCACAGAACACTGAGCAGAGTTCCCTGTGCTACAGAGTCCTTGTTGGTTATCCATTTTAAGTATAGCAGAGTGTGCATGTCCATCCCAAGCTCTCTAGCTCTTCCTTTCCGCCTCCCTTTTCCTGGGTGACCATAAGTTCATTCTCTTAAGTCTGTGAGTCATAACAACCTCTTTTCATGTCCACAACATAAAGGGGCTAGGGTTTCAGCAGGAATTTAGGAAGACCACTTCAGTCTATAGCAGGAGGCATCTGGGAAGTTACTAAGTGGGGCATGAAAGCCACCTTTCACTTTGTGACAGGGTCAAGCTCAGAGCGTGAACATATTAGTAGTCTGCTGGGAGACCCAGTCAGATAAAGTTGGGACCCTCTGAGGGGTATACTCTTAGTGAAAACTGATTAATTTGGTTTCATCAAAATTTAGAACTTTTGCCCATCAGAACAGGAGAAAAAATTACCAATACATACCCCTGACAAAAGCCTTGTATCCAAAATATATAAACAACTCTTGTAAATCAATAATAAACAACCCAGTGCAGGCATATAAGCCTTGGAGAGCTAACAAATAAGGTATACAAATGACCAGTAAGCACATGGAAAAGTTTATACCTTATTGATCATAAAAGAATTGCAGTTTTAATGCAAATAAAAATCACAATGCGCACCTTCTAAAATGACTGAACTTAAAAGACTGACTGACTTACCTAGTGTTGGTTAGGATGTGGACCAGCTGAAATTCACACCTATTTCTGAGGTGGTCGAAGATAGAACAATAGTCTGGCAGCTTCTTATAAAGTTAAACATGCAGTTATCAAACTTAGGAATCCTATGTATCTACCTAAGAAAAATGAAAACATAACTCCTGACAAAGACTTATTCAGGGGTCTTTAAAGCAAGCTTTAATTCATAGTAGACAAAAACTGGAAGCAGTCACATGTCTGTCAAGAAGAGTATAGATAAACAAATTTCAATGCTGTTTAGCAAAAAACTCATAGACATATTTACTCATAAAAACTGTGCTATCTGAAATATGTTCTCTCAAAGTTTTTCCTCTTTTAAAATTTGGGTTTTTGTTTTTAAGTGTAATCCTAAAAATAAAAAAAAATTAATTTACGAAAGTATAATAGGCTCTCATCTTAATAAATTGTCTGAAGCATACAGATCAATTACAGTGTAATTTATATTGTACCACTGACTTAAAATGGACTGTTGTAAAGCAGTTATCCTTCAAAAAAAAAAAGACAAAACAGACCATTGACTGGCACAGCAGAAAAGTCTTTTGTTTACTTTCTAAAATTACTTGTAACATAGCAGTCCGGCTCTTCACATTCTCAAATATACAGTTCTCATAAGCACACAGTTTCATAATATTTCACCTTGATTTGGCTGCAGACTGGTTCTTAACCTATCGGGACCGTGAATGGTTGACCACTGTCTGGTTTTACTGGGAAAAACAAGATTTCATTTTTCTGTTGATACTTAGTTTATGACGTTAGTGAGCCCCAAGAGAGTGATTTTTTTTTAACAAACTATCAAGATTTGATTAATTCCTTCCTTGACCTGTGTCCTCTGTGGACAATAGTGCGCATCTTCTGCTTAAACAAGACAACTATGACACAAGTGAATACATTTTCTATTAACTGACCACTAGCTCTTATTGTTATGTTAATGATTTTGTGTGTACAGCTGTGTGTTGTTTTCTAATTATAACAGTAGTGTGTATTCATTCTAGAGAGTTTCAGAAATGCGAAAGAGAAGTTAACTTCAATTACTTGTAGTTAACTTCTCTTAACATTGTTACTAGATTCTTTATGGAGGTAGTGCAGTGTGATTGAAAGAGATCAAATGAAAATGAAGGACATTTCGGCAAATGAGTACCTTTCAACAATAACTTTGCTAATCTGCGTGAGAGGATTAGATTAAGGTCTTTCAGCCTCTGAAAATAACTGTAAATATTTCATGAAGAAGGAGAGCAACAACAGGAAAAGCAGAAACCCCAGCCATGATGCTGCTGAGCTGTATGGATGTGAAGAAGTCCATTAACCCAAAACTGCATTTCCTTTACCTTCTTGTCTTTACAGAGTTGTTGTGAAGATATATTATCCATTGAGTATTGCTGAATTTTTATAATGTTTTAATGTCATCTGTTATAGTCAGTAGAACTCTATTTCTAAATCTAACCCTAAATTTGTCTGGTTAGCATCATTGCTAGGGCTTATAGATAAAATGACTAATGAAGGGGTATTAATGTTTCCTTATCTCTTTTCAAACAATAAATTTGCATTCTAATTTTAAAAGTCTCCGAAACTAAATAGATCAGTGAGAGAGATAGTGTCGTGAAGATGTTTTATAGAACTTACTGCTCTTTTTACTTTTAGGGTCCCACTTTCCTGTTGGAGTAGTCCCTCCAAGAACAAAATCACCAACACCTGAATCTTCGACAATAGCCTCATATGTAACGTTAAGGAAAACTAAGAAGATGATGGATTCAAGAACGGTATTTAACTATCCATTAATTTCTAGAAGGATTCTGAAACCTATTTACTGCCACATTTATGTACGTTTTAATTTTAGGGGATTGTTTTGGAAATTTTTTTTTGGCGTACCTCGCGGCTTGCAGGATCTTAGTTCTCCAACCAGAGATCAAACCCATGCCCCGTGCCGTGGAAGTTCGGAGTGCCAACCACTAGACCACCAGGGAATTCCCATCAAAACTTTTTTTTGTTTACATATTCTAAGAAAAAATTAGCAATCTTAATTTCTAAAATTACATTCAGGGAATTAGCACCTCAGGAAGCCCTGGGGGTACGGTGGTACCATGCGCCACCAGGCATGGTGCCTGCCCACACAGGAGATGTGGGTTCAATGCGCCTGCCCTTACAGCCGATGTGGGTTCAGTCCCTGGGTTGGGAAGATCCCCTGGAGGAAGAAATGGCAACCCACTCCAGTATTCCTGCCTGGAGAATCCCATGAACAGAGGAGCCTGGCCGGCTACAGCCCATGTGGTCACAGAGTCAGACAGGACTGAAGTGATTTAGCAGCCACACAGTTGGCATCTCAGAGGTCAGGCCTAATTTAGGTTTTCTTTGCTCAGACTCCACATGGAGCCTTTAGTGACCAGTCTGTGGAATCTGTTCTCAGATAGCTGCTCCTTGACACCTCCAAGAATTCCCTTAAGAGAGTGATAAACACATTCTGTGATCAGACAAGCTGATGGATTTACAAGCCAGCCTGAGTTTTCAGGGCCTTTCTGCTGTGGGAGACTTAGACTTTGCTAGTCCTCTGGTTACAATGAGAAATGCGAATTAAGAATGAGAAGAAATCCTCTGTTTTTCACAGTTTCATCTCAGATCCATTTAATTCAAACTGACTTTTCACCAGTCTAACCTTGGTCTTCTTGGGAAGATTTCTAGAGGATTTAACTAACTTCCCCAAGTACTCTCTCAGAATTTGGACTGCAAAAGAACTTTTACTTTTCACCTTTTTTTAAAACTTTTCATCCTGATAAATTCTGTTTATTTGGTCGTGGGATAACTTAAAATGATAAGAAAAGACTGAAAAGTACAACAAATGATGATGATTCTTGAAAGATACTGAAGTACAAGTAAAAAGCGTGTCCCCAAATTCTGACAAATTTATATATAAGAAATATAATGGTTCTGTAATACTGTTGTTCGTAGAGTTAGGCATTTTTTAGATTAAAAGGGTGTTTTCTTTGAAAATAGTAATGTAAACAGGAAAAAAAAACCTTAAAAATGTATGTTGAGAACAAACAGAAAGATATTAGTGGGTTTATATTATTCTATAACTATCTTTTTAAAAAATAATAGCTAACTTAAATACTGAGACTTCCCTAGTGACTCAGTGGTAAAGAATCTGCCCTACCAGTACAGGAGACGTGTATGCCATCTCTGGGTCAGGAAGATTCTCTGGAGGAGACATGGCAACCCACTCCATTATTCTTGCCTGGAGAATCCCATGAACGGTGGAGCCTGGTGGCCTAGAGTCCATGCGGTTGCAAAGAGTCAGACATGATTGAGTGACTAAACAACAGCAATCATAAATGCAAGAAGAAAGACATATGTAAACAAATACTGGGGTCAAAGTATAGAAGACTATAGTTATATAATACTGTACTGTATTATAAACAATACAGATGCCAGGAGAAAATACTTGCAATATATCAGACAAGTTCCATAATATATGATGAATGAATATAAATCAGCTATTCATAGGGTTTTTTTTTTTTTTAATGGAAAACATACAATAGTAATAATCCCCGGGATGGGGGAGCCTGGTGGGCCGCCATCTATGGGGTCGCACAGAGTTGGACATGACTGAAGCGACTTAGCAGCAGCAACAGCAGCAGTAATTCACAAGTATATGAAAATGGCTCAACTCATTTTTAAAGTGCTGGCTGAAAAACCCCAATGAGATACTCTTTTCTAGTTACATTGGAGAGAAAATGTAAAAATTAATAATATTTTGCATTTTAAAAGAATAAAGTAGATTTGTATAATATAATTTGGAGAAAGACGTTTCAGTGAGACAACACTTTCTCACAAACACAGAAAACCAGGAAGAATACACGTTTGTTGTGTATAACTAAAAACAACAGTGCTAAAATAGCCAGCATACTAATCAGTATCTAGAATGTACTCTTTTTAAAGGGGAAGGGATAGTTAGGAAGTTTGAGACGGTCCTATACATACTGCTGTATTCAAAGTGGATAACCAACACAGACCTATTATATAGCACATGGAACTCTTCTCAATGTTGAGTCCAAGCCTGGATGAGAGGGGAGTTTGGGAGAGAATGGATACATGTGTTTGTATGAGTCCCTACATACATATACAGGAATTGAGTCCCACTGGTCACCTGAAACTACCACAACATTGTTAATCCAGCTATATGTCAATACAAAACAAAAAGATTAAAGTTTGAGAAAAAAGAAAATATATATATATCTTTTTTTCCCACAAAAACAAATGTTTTGATTTACAAATAAATGAGAAGCATGATCATTTCTGCACTTGCATGCTTTTCAGTTTTCATTTTCCTTTTAGTTTCTACATGAACTCTTTTTTTTTTTTTTTTTTTTTTACTTTATTTTGCTTTACATTACTGTATTGGTTTTGCCATACACTGACGTGAATCAGCCATGAAGCTGTCTGCCGGGCAGCACTCACAGCTCTAGAACTGTATTCTATTGTAACTCTTTAAGATATCCTCTACAATAGAGTACAGCTCTAGAGCTGTGAGTGCTGCCCGGCAGAGTTTCATTTTTATCTATTTATTTTTTTGGCTGTGCTGCGTCTGCACTGCTGCACACCGGCTTTTTCTTTGCTGTGCCTCTTCTTCTCTAGTTGGGGCACACAGGCTCTAGAGTTCACGAGCTCAGTAGTTGTGGCATACAGGCTGAGTTGCAGGTATGTGGGATCTTAGTTCTCCAACCAGGGATTGAACCTGACTCCCCTGCATTGGGAGTCTGGAGTCTTATCCACTGGACTACCAGGGAAGTCCCTGCAGACACATTTAGGTTGCAGTAGAGAGGAAACAGTCTTGGCTGTTATCCTGATATGCTGCTTCTCACTGTGTGCTTAGTTGCTCATTTGTGTCCAACTCTTTGCAATGCCATGGACTGCCAGGCTCTTCAACTGCTTAGTCAAGAAATACTTAACCTCTGCCCTGGGTTCTTTCCAGAACTCATAACTCCACACCAACATCCCAATCAGTCCTCAGCAGTTGAGTCCAGAGGGCACAAAACACCTATGCACTCTCTTCTATAGATCTTCAATTTAGTTCAGTTCAGTTCAGTCGCTCAATTGTGTCTGACTCTTTGCGACACCATGAACTGCAGCATGCCAAGCTTTCCTGTCTATCACCAACTCCCGGAGTTTACCCAAACTCTTGTCCATTGAGTCAGTGATGCCATTTAACCATCTCATCCTCTGTTGTCCCCTTCTCCTCCTGTCTTCAGTCTTTTCCAACATCAGGGTCTTTTCCAATGAGTCAGCTCTTTGCATCAGGTGGCCAAAGTATTGGAGCTTCAGCTTCAACATCAGTCCTTCCAATGGACAGGTTGGATCTCCTTGCAATCCAAGGGACTATCAAGAGTCTTCTCCAACACCATAGTTCAAAAGCATCAATTCTTCGTCACTCAGCTTTCTTTATACTCCAACTCTCACATCCTTACATGACCATTGGAAAAACCATAGCCTTGATTAGATGGACCTTTGTTGACAAAGTAATGTCTCTGCTTTTTAATATGCTGTCTAAGTTGGTCATAACTTTCCTTCCAAGGAGTAAGCGTCTTTTCATTTCATGGCTGCAATAACCATCTACAGTGATTTTGGAGCCTAAAAAGATAAAGTCAGGCACTGTTTCCACTGTTTCTCCCATCTATTTGCCATGAAGTGATGGGACCAGATGCCATGATCTTCGTTTTCTGAGTGTTGAGCTTTAAGCCATCTCTTTCACTCTCCTCTTTCACTTTCATCAAGAGGCTCTTTAGTTCTTCTTCACTTTCTTCCATAAGGGTGGTGTCATCTGCATATCTGGGGTTATTGATATTTCTCCTGGCAATCTTGATTCCATCTTGTGCTTCCTCCAGCCCAGCGTTTCTCATGATATACTCTGCATAGAATTTAAATAAGCAGGGTGACAGTATACAGTCTTGACATACTGGGTCCTATTTGGACCCAGTCTGTTGTTCCATGTCCAGTTCTAACTGTTGCTTCCTGACCTGCATACAGGTTTCTCAAGAGGCAGGTCAGGTGGTCTGGTATTCCCATCTGTTTCAGAGTTTTCCACAGTTTATTGTGATCCACACAGTCAAAGGCTTTGACATAGTCAATAAAGCAGAAATAGATGTTTTTCTGGAACTCTCTTGCTTTTTCCATGATCCAGCAAATGTTGGCAATTTGATCTCTTCCATTGCCTTTTCTAAAACCAGTTTGAACATTGGAAGTTCATGGTTCACATATTGCTGAAACCTGGCTTGGAGAATTTTGAGCATTACTTCACTAGCATGTGAGATGAGTACAATTGTGCGGTAGTTTGAGCATTCTTTGGCATTGCCTTTCTTTGGAATTGGAATGAAAACTGACCTTTCCCAGTCCTTGGCCACTGCTGAGGTTTCCAAATTTGCTGACATATTAAGTGCAGCACTTTCACAGCATCATCTTTCAGGAGTTGAAATAGCTCCACTAGCTTTGTTTATAATGATACTTCCTAAGGCCCACTTGATTTCTCATCTCTTTCACTCTCCTCTTTCACTTTCATCAAGAGGCTCTTTAGTTCTTCTTCACTTTCTTCCATAAGGGTGGTGTCATCTGCATATCTGGGGTTATTGATATTTCTCCTGGCAATCTTGATTCCATCTTGTGCTTCCTCCAGCCCAGCGTTTCTCATGATATACTCTGCATAGAATTTAAATAAGCAGGGTGACAGTATACAGTCTTGACATACTGGGTCCTATTTGGACCCAGTCTGTTGTTCCATGTCCAGTTCTAACTGTTGCTTCCTGACCTGCATACAGGTTTCTCAAGAGGCAGGTCAGGTGGTCTGGTATTCCCATCTGTTTCAGAGTTTTCCACAGTTTATTGTGATCCACACAGTCAAAGGCTTTGACATAGTCAATAAAGCAGAAATAGATGTTTTTCTGGAACTCTCTTGCTTTTTCCATGATCCAGCAAATGTTGGCAATTTGATCTCTTCCATTGCCTTTTCTAAAACCAGTTTGAACATTGGAAGTTCATGGTTCACATATTGCTGAAACCTGGCTTGGAGAATTTTGAGCATTACTTCACTAGCATGTGAGATGAGTACAATTGTGCGGTAGTTTGAGCATTCTTTGGCATTGCCTTTCTTTGGAATTGGAATGAAAACTGACCTTTCCCAGTCCTTGGCCACTGCTGAGGTTTCCAAATTTGCTGACATATTAAGTGCAGCACTTTCACAGCATCATCTTTCAGGAGTTGAAATAGCTCCACTAGCTTTGTTTATAATGATACTTCCTAAGGCCCACTTGATTTCAAACTCTAGGATGTCTGGCTCTAGGTGAGTGATCACACCATCGCAATTAACTAGGTCGTGAAGATCTTTTTTGTACAGTTCTTCTGTGTATTCTTGCCACCTCTTCTTAATATCTTCTGCTTCCGTCAGGTCCATACCATTTCTGCCCTTTATAGAGCCCATCTTTGCATGAAATAGTCCCTTCTCTGCTCTCCTCTGCTCTGCTCTGCTCTGCTAAGTCAGTTCAGTCATGTCCGACTCTGTGTGACCCCATAGACGGCAGCCCACCAGGCTCACCCTTCCCTGGGATTCTCCTGGCAAGAACACTGGAGTGGGTTGCCATTTCCTTCTCCAATGCATGAAAGTAAAAAGTGAAAGTGAACTCGCTCAGTCGTGTCTGACTCTTCCAGATCCCATGGACTGCGGCCCACCAGGCTCCTCTGTCCACGGGACTTTCCAGGCAAGAGTACTGGAGTGGGGTGCCATCGCCTTCTCTGAGGTGTCTCTAATTTTCTTGAAGAGTTCTCTAGTCTTTCCCATTCTATTGTTTTCCTCTATTTCTTAGCATTGATCAATGAGGAAGCCTTTCATATTGGTCCTTGCTATTCTTTGGAACTCTGCATTCAGATGCTTATATCGATCTTTCCTTTTCTCCTTTGCTTTTCACTTCTCTTTTCACAGCTATTTGTAAGTCCTCCTCAGACAGCCATTTTGCTCTTTTGTCTTTCTTTTTCTTGGGGATAGTCTTGATCCCTGTCTCCTGTACAGTGTCACAAACCTCCATCCATAGTTCATCAAGCACTCTGTCTATCAGATCTAGTTCCTTAAATCTATTTCTCACTTCCACTGTATAATCATAAGGGATTTGCTTTAGGTCATACCGGAATGGTCTAGTGGTTTTTCCCACTTTCTTCAATTTCAGTCTGAATTTGACAATAAGAGTTCATGATCTGAGCCACAGTCAGCTCCTGGTCTTGTTTTTGCTGACTGTATAGAGCTTCTCCATCTTTGGCTGCAAAGAGTATAATCAGTCTTATTTCGGTGTTGACCATCTGGTGATGTCCATACATGTTTAATACCTAAAGTTTCTGTTATATCAAATAAGCTAAAATTTCCTTATGACATTGGTGTACTTAGTAAGAAAGTGAGAAGTAAAAACTGGTTGGTTAATGTGACTGATGTTTTTAAACCATTCAGTAAAGCATAAAAGTGAACTATGTCAATGTATATATATGCATATATATATATATATTGCCATCTGATTTATAGAAAATAAATTCTTCCTTAGTTTTATTATTGCTCATAAACTAAGAATGTCTTCTCTACCAGTCTTTTCACAGTAAAAAAAAAAATGTGTGTGACTTGAAACATGACATTTTTTAGTATAATAAAAGAAATTACTGACGACTTCCCTGGTGGTCCAGTGGCTAAGACTTCACTCTCCCAGTGCAGGGGGCCCAGGTTTGATCCTTGGGTCAGGGAACTAGAAACAATGAAAATCTTGTGCAACATAGGAGAAAAAAATGACTGATATTTAGAAGCCATGCCTCTTTTTTCTCCTAATTTGAGTTTTATACAATTTCCCATTTTAGGGCTGTGAGGTAGGGTCACTTCAGAGCTGCCATAGCATTTGTTTTTGTTTTTGTTTTTTTAACAAGCAAATACCTTCCTTAAGTTCCTCTTTTCTCCCCTTCCTCCCACCTCCCATCTCTCTCGCTTTCCATCCCTGGTCATGCATCAGTGCACTCATAAAGAAATCTGCCTTTCTGGTGTTATGTAAATGACATCTAAACCTGCCACTTTTGGTTTTGCCAAGAAAATTAATGCATTTTAAAATACTTAAAAAAAAATTAAAACCATTATGTTTATTTTTGTGCTGCATCTTCATTGCTTCTTTTTTCAAGGCTTTTCTCTGGTTGTGGCGATTGGGAGCTACTCCTCTTTGTGGTGTGTGGGTTTTCATTGTGATGGCCTCTTGTTGTGGAGCACGCCTGTACAGCCTACATGCTTCAGTAGTTGCGGCTCGAGGACTTCAGAGCAAGGACTCTGTGGCACAGGTGTTCTGTGGCATGTGGGATCTTCCCGGACCAGGGGTTGAACCATGTCCCCCACATTAGTAGGCAGGTTCATATCCACTGTGCCATTGGGGAAGTCCACTTTAAACATGTTTTTATTTTAACATACTTGTTACCCTGTATTCAGGATTCATCTGTTTATTTTCCATTTAAAGGAACGACCAAGAAGTGCAGTGGAACAGCTCTGTTTGGCTGAAAGCACTCGACCTAGGATGACTGTGGAAGAGCAAATGGAAAGAATCAGGAGGCATCAACAGGCATGCTTAAGGGAAAAGAAAAAAGGATTAAATCTTATTGGTGCTTTAGACCAGTCACCCTTACCAAGTCCTTCAAATTTAAGGGATAATCCATTCAGGATTACCCAGGTATGTATATCAGTTGCTTTTACTCATTCTTGTGGGTAAATCTAATATCGGTTGAATGTTAGAATCATAGAGTTACACGGCAGACGGGTTTTTAAATATTGGCAACATAGATAGTTATATTATTTAACTCTTATGATATGCCAAGACAGCTTGGTAAAATGGAAATAGCCCTGGGTTTAAAAACCTGGGCTAAATTACTTGTTGGCTGCCCTCCTATTGGTTGTGAACTTAATCTCCTCTACTATAAATCAATAAAGACATAACCTGTCCTGTATATGTCACAGAAATACTAAGATAAAATTTGCTTTCAACAAATGTAAAATGCCATGTTAGATAGTCCCCAATTCCCCTCCCAATAAAATGTGCAGTACTCTGTATCCTAATTTAGCATGACCTAAATCGTAGCAGGGGAGAGCTTCGGAATAAAACCTGTACTATGCAGCACATTTTAACTTCAGTCTTATAAAGAGACACTATTCCCTGTCTTATTATTTGTTTGTTGGTTATCCTGATCCATAAATCAGAGCAGACCAGTGAACCTTCCAGAGGCTTCAGTCGGTCGATCCCTGTTTGTTGATGTGGACTAACTGAAAGTGCCTCCCCGTCATCATGGAAATCTCTTAGCGTAGTTGGAGAGCAGGCATTTCTAGGAGAGGTTAACAGTTGAGTTACTGTACATTCTACACATTACCAAATAGATGATTAATATATATAAGACGCTACTGTGGTTTCTCATAGGAAACCTTGCAAATGAAGGGCCAACTTAAAAAATTAGCAGGTACTGTCTAGAAACTACACATACCTGTATAGTATGAATCTGAAAGTACTGTCTATCTGTTGAACAGGCTCGAAGAAAGGATGATAACTCTAAGGAACTGGACACTGTCATCAGAGAAAATGACATGAAGCCAAACCATGACACTCCTGCCACAGACACTGTTCAACTAAAAGAAGCTGAACCTCAAAATACGGATTTCAGCGAAGAGGTAGCAAGATTATTTTAGGACACATATTCCAAAGGGATAGATTTTTTAAGATGAGATCAGGTGGGAAGGTTGAAGATAGTTTTGTGTGGCATTCTGTCACAGAGGATGCCGATCGCAGTGCAATGATAGGTTTCATGTAATTTGATCAGTATGTTCAGCCACGTCAAAAACTGGGTTAATTGAAAACTTAAAACATGATCAGTTGAGGCTGGAATAAATTACCATTACTCCAATTAAAGAATCTTTAATCCCAAAGCAGCTAGTAATGGCAGTGTACTTTTTGTCCTTCTGATGTGGGAAAGGATGTCACTGTTTTTAATATACTTGATTGTAAAATATATTTCAGCAAATATTTGATCTGGTATAGTGTTTAATAAGCTTTTATTTGGGAATCATTCTAGATAATTTGCTCATATAGCAAATATGATTAAAAAAAATCATTTGAAAAAGCAAATTTTTCCTTCTTCCATAGTTTAAAAAAACTGAAAATGTTTTTTCTGAAACACTTTTCACACCTGAGCCAAATGGAGTGAATTCTGAGGAAGTGATGGATAAAGAAGGAGACAAAAAAGAGTGCCTGAACATGTGCCATACAGGTAATAATTAGAGAAAACAAGCAAACAAAGAGATCATTCACTAAATTAAACTTCATGGTCAGAGGTCTTAGATGCCACTCCCGTAATATTTACTTACAAGCTGTAGGATCTTAAGCAAGTTACATAACCTTCTTAAATTCAAGTATCTCACCTGTAAAAATGAGGGGAATCGTAGTAACCATCTCACAAGTGTGTTGTAAGGATTAAACAAGAAAATAAATGTGCAGCACTTAACTCTGTGCTAAACACCTAGGAAGTGATCAATAAATACCTTAAAAAAATTTTTTTAGCTTTTTATTTTATATTGGAGTACAGCCAACTAACAGTATTGTGATAATTTCAGGTGGACAGCAAAGGGACTCAGCCAGACATATATGTGTATCCATTCTCCCCCAGGCTCCCCTCCCGTCCAGGCTGCCACATAACATTGAGCAGAGTTCCCTGTGCTGTTCAGTAGTACTTTGTTGGTAATCCGTTTTAAATATAATAGTGTGTACATACTGATCTCAAACTTCCTAACTATCTCTAGACACACAAGCTATAGCAAAGTAAGCACCTTACTGTATAATGACAGACGTTGATCAGCTGTCTAAGCTGTCTGATAAGCATTCCAAAAATTATAGTGATTTTCTGTTTATTTTTTAACTGTATTTGTTAACTAGCCTTTTAAAATGCATATCCTCAATCTCACCCTCAATAAAAACATTTTCAGTGCTAGAAAAGAGAAATACTATGATTTCATGTAATTGGAGTGCCTTTATCTCTGAAATGAATAGCAAAAGGGAATCTGGGGTTTTTAGTTTGTATTTCGATTTATTCACTTATTTCTTTTGGTGGCACTGGGTCTTCATTGCTGCCCTGGGGCTGGCTCTAGCTGCTTTGAGCAGGGCTCCTCTTTGCTGCAGTGTTCGGGCAACTGCAGTGACTTCTCTCATTAGGGAGCACAGGTTCCAGGCGTGTGGGCTCAGCAGTTGTGGTACACGCGCTTAGTTGCCCCGAGCATGTGGGATCTCCCTGGATCAGGGATTGAACCCATGTCTCCTGCATTAGCAGGCAGGTTCTTCACCACTGAGCCAGCAGGGAAGCCTTAGGGTGGTGTGTTTTCGATTAAAGTAGACATTAAGGGACTTGTCAGGCAAATATAATCAGACTTTGTTTGGATCCTGATTTAAACAAGTAACTCTTAAGATGATGTTATAAAGCAATTGAGATCATTTGAACACTGACTAGGTATCTGATGGTATTTACAGACTGAGTGATAGGTCCTTAATCTGCTTGAAAATAATTTGGGGAGGAGCAGGCTGAGGGCTTAGAATGAAACAAAATTAACAACATGTGGATTTAAAAAAAACTTTGAGCAAAATGTTAGCAGTTGTGAAATATAGATGGCTGCATCGTTTCTGTAAAGATTTTTCATAACACTCAGTTGGAAGAAAAAAAGTGGATTCTAATGTAACAAATTTGGGGAATCTCCCTGGCAATTCAGTGGTTAAGACTCCACACTTTGAACACAGGGGCCGGGGCCGTGGTTTCAGTCCCTGGTTGGGAAACTGGGATTCCACACAACCTGCAGCCAAGATAATAATAAAAATAGATTAAAAAAGAACAAATTTTAAATACCTTTCTGTTTTCATTAGCCCTCAAGAGGAGT
This sequence comes from Madoqua kirkii, assembly GCA_006408675.1. Classification (NCBI taxonomy): domain Eukaryota; kingdom Metazoa; phylum Chordata; class Mammalia; order Artiodactyla; family Bovidae; genus Madoqua; species Madoqua kirkii. The sequence continues at coordinate 16,609 of SJYC01114729.1, read as the reverse complement.
CACAGATCCCAAATCATAAACCAGAAGACCCCCCTGCAGAAGATACAAAGGACGATATTCATGAGCAGGAAGAAAATGTTCTTTCTTATGAACTAACTCCTGAGGCTTCTAGAGGAAATCAGACAATGGCAGGTAGGTATTACACATTTCCTAGTTTTCTCACCGGTGCTTCCTTTGAACCTCTGAATTTATTTGCTGTGTGGAGACCGTAGCAAGGGGGCCACTCGAGGACGTCAGCTGCAGACTGAGAGGTCTTCACCTTCCCACACCTGCACGGTCAGGAAGACTGCTGCCGCTCAGGATCCAGGGCCGGTCCTGTCTCAGCAACTAGAGCTGCCCTCTCTCCGGCTTGGATGTCATTTCCTTCTTTTCTTTGTTTTTTTTAAATCTTAACCTTAACACGTACCTTAAACTTTTTTCTAAGAAGATCTTTTACAACTTGGAAATTCTACCTATTTCTCTGACATTGCATTCCCAGAGTATTCATAAACCTCTCCCCCTCTGGGAACTGTGGAAGACTGAATATCTAAACTATTAATAGTAGAATGGATTTACTTACTTAGCTCCTACCATAATCCACATGTGGGTTTTTCTCTGATAGTAAAAGATCATGAACTGTATAGCATGTAAAAAAAAATACATTTTTGTCTATGCTATTCTTTTATACTTTCTGGAGTCTTCAAAATCTTTTTTCTTTTTTAATGATTTTTGGCAAGGGAAGGGCGTAGGAGAATCATACCACTAGTATAAATCATCAGCTTTCCTTCTCATAGTCCATAAGCAAAATCTATTTCCTTTCTCCGCCTCCCACCCCCCACCCCTAGTTTTTTTGCAGAAGGGTGAGCACAATGAAATTCAATTACCTAGGACCCGTTCTTAAGAGCATTTTCTGTATCTTATGTACCTGTAACATGGAAATGTATATTATCAGTCATGTTCCTTTGTAACCAATGTGAAGCACTGTCTTTTCCTTGTCTCATCACTTTCAAGGCAATGTGCATGGGCATTCTCATTTTTTTACAAAAGATTATCATGGGTCACATCAGGTTATTCATACAGCCAGTGTGGGTTAAAGGGGGTATGTGTGTGTGTGTGTGTGTGTGCGCGTGTGCGTGCATGTGCGCTCAGGCCTGTCACACACTTTGCAACCCCCATAGACTGTAGTCTGTTAGGCTCTTCTGTCCATGGGATTTTCTAGGCAAGAATACTGGAGTGGGTTACCATTTCCTACTCCAGGGGTCTTTCTGACCCAGGGATTGAATCTTGGGTCTCTTGCACTGGCAGCCGAATTCTTTACCACTGTGCCACCAGAGAAGCCCAAAGGGCTATGTGGGTGTATTTAAACCCCAACACTTAAACCATCTGTAATATTTAGCTGCGTGGAACTGGAAAAGCCTTTTAAAGTGAGAAAGGGTTAAGTCACTAAAGACACCTGAAAATTAACCTTGAAACAAAAAATTAAAAAGAAAATTCTTAATTTTTTCCAGTTTCACTGCAATATAATTGGCATATAACATTATATAAGTTAAGGTGTGCAAGGAAGAAGAATTTGTAAACTGTTTTCAAGAGACATTTCATCCTGGATAATTTAGCTGTCAGAAAAGCCAAAACGCAGAAGCAAAATGCAGCTAATAATTCCTTCCCGACACATGTTCTTATTGTGCTGGGACCACAGCGTCAGAATTTTCTGCTCCAGAGGTGTCTCCGGAGCTTTGACGTTGTCCCGTTTTCTCGGTGTGTTCCAGCGCAAAGCCTGCCTCCGTCTCCCGACTCCTCCGCGTCACCCGTCCCGTCCGCGCAGCCGCAGCTCACGGAAGGCTCACACTTCATGTGTGTGTAGTCTCACAAGTACGTCATTTCCTTTCGATTCTGTGGTTTACCGTTAAAGCTTTCAACTTGTCTTTTATTCCTCTGTTGTTTGAGTGACCAAAGCCTGCAGTGAATTCTGCCCTGTGTATTAGTGATAGTTGGCAGAGCAAGTAAGTAGACCAAGCGCTTAAACCGTGGGCAATAAAACTTTCCAGCAGCGGCCCTTCAGCGATGCGCTCCGTGACCACATTTCCTCATGTCTCTTCTTTCATTGTCTGTAAAACAGCCAGACTCGGAGGGAAGGGCCTGTGCCTGGACAGGCCCCCTGGTGTTTTGCAGCTGTGTTCCCAGCTCATGGTTCTTTCCATAGTCGGGGTCTGAGAATTCTGTTCAAGTCCTTATATTTTGATCCAGAAATGTTTTCTTTTTACAGTCAGGGGGACATATCTTCCATATAGAGAGTTTGCTAATTATTTTTAAGGATAAAGAGAAGGTCATGATATAGCCAACTAGATATGGAATTGAAAATCTTTTAAGATCCATCAGAAATTATTTCTGAATACTTTGAAGTCAGTAAAGTAGTTATCTAAAAGCCACTACTGGGGACAAGGAGAAGGGTCCTTTCTCAACCAGTATTCCTTTGAGCACAATTTAGAACTGAGAATAATTTTCTAAGGTCCTTTTTTTTTCTTTTTTTTCTTTCCTTAATTTGATGCCTTTATTTTCGGCTGTGCCCAATCTTTGTTGCTGTGCAGGCTTGTCTCTAGTTGCAGCAGGTGGCGTCTGCTCTGTAGTGTGGTGCATGGGCCTCTCATTGCCCTGGCTTCTCTTGACCCAGAGCATGGGCTCTAGGGCGCACAGGCTCCAGTAGTTGGAGCTCGCAGGCCCTAGAGCTCAGGCTCAGCTGTTCACGCAGCGTGTGGGATCTTCCCTGGATGATGAATCTGACCCCTGTCTCCTGCATTGGCAGGTGGAGTCTTTACCCATGAGCCACCAGGGAAGCCTCTTGAAGTCTGTCTTTTAAACTTTATCAACAACTGGTACATTTTACATCAAATTTGTACTTACATACTTTATTTTTCAGAAAAGCTGTGAGGTATAGAGTGAGCATTTTATGCCTTTTTCTGTAGTTTTTTTCTCTCAGTATCTGCCAGGTCTTCTAATGTTTAGTGCCTTAGGATTACCACCTATTTCGTTAAACAGTTAAAACTATGAAAATACCTACAGATTTTTTTAGCATAATTATAAACATGTTCTTTGATTTTTGGATTCTCAAATGCCCACAGGCACTAACTTGACTCAGTTTTTCATCCAGTAGTGCTCACATTTTCTAGAATCTACTTCCATTCACACCTTTTTTGGTAGAAGCTGTAACCTATGTCCTTTTTTATCAGCCAGAGGACTTATGTTTAACTGAAGGCAATGGCAACCCACTCCAGTACTCTTGCCTGGAAAATCTCATGGGCGGAGGAGCCTGGTGGGCTGCCGTCTCTGAGGTCGCACAGAGTTGGACATGACTGAAGCGACTTAGCAGCAGCAGCAGCAGCAGTCTTGTATCCATAACTTTTATTTGAGATCATGTCTGTCTGAACCCAGAAGAGGCTTGCTTTGTTGCCATTTGGATCTCTGCAGGATTGTTGTCTTTTCTGGGGTTAGAAACCCCATATTTGTTACAGTCTTACCTGTGTCTTTGCTCTGTCACTCATACATTTAAACTTTAAATACATTCAGAAGTGCCAGTTGCCACTAGTGACAGAATAACACCAAACACAGGGATAATAAACATTATGTTCCCTTGATGCCTCCTGTGCAAAGAATTGATCAATGGCCTCTGTCTATCTTGGTAGTGACATGTACTCTTAAGAGCCACTCTCATTATCTTTTGGTTCAATAAACAAGCTACAACTCACTGTACTCAAGACCATTATAACAGGAATGTTCACAGTTAAAACTCGAATTCATGGCCAGGTTCCTTAGGTTGTTATTATTGGATTTTGTTTTGTTTTACTTTTGTCCCAAGAACCACTGGCATTACCTGCTGGCATGAGATCCAGGGTTTGCTGGATATTTTCTAACCTTGTGGCGTGTAGGCATCCCGGCCAACCAGTGGCATTCATGCTTGCGTTATTTTACAGTCCATCTTCTCATTGCATATGTGTCATTTTCCTGAACTTTTTTTGGCAAGACTTATGGAGGTTTCACACAAGACAGACATACCACTATGTAGGCAGCTTAATATAATACTACATATTTTAGTAAAGTCATGCAGATCTCTGCTCATTTTGTCAATCTTTTGGATTCAGCCAGAAGTTTGGGTCCCTTTTTCCATCTGAATTGCAATTTAACTGCATTATGTTTCTTTGCTTTGTGAATTAAGCTTATGGAAATGAAGAGAAGATGTCCTTCAATGGTTATTATGTTTTAGGATTTTCGTGGCCATGCTTGTCAGTTCTTTTGTTAGAGAATGTCACCCTCAGTTACTTTAGGAAAGGGTCATTCATTAACTTTGCAGATGTCAAAGTAATTTTCCTTCTCTGTATTTTTCAGCTATACTGACTTCTGTTGAAATCATTCAGAGCTGAGGACATGGACCTTTGGCAATGTGAGAAGATATTGTACAGTATATTTTAAATCTATGAAATTCATAGTTCTGATGCTTTTGGCCACAGAGCATCGTTTTATCACTTCTGGAAAATGTTTATTCCAAAACAGCTTTAATGGCCCATATGTACACTCAAGGTTCTGTAATGTAATCTCAAGGTTATTACTCTGACACCAGCTTGCTGCTATGATTTCAAAGCACATAAGTAAAGGTGCTTTTTAGTGTGCAGTCTATAGCCAGAGCTTACGTAGTTGCTGATCTCCAGGTTTTGATGTTTCTAAAGTCTGGGTGGATTTATATTTCTTTTCACTTTTCAGTACAGAAAATTTGGTTATTATTTCCAGTGAAGCTTGTTTTCCTTTTGTTTTTTTTTCTTCTTCCTTCCATTTCAGCTACTGCAATGCTTTGTTTCACACTTGATTTGTAAAAATTTTATATATATATTTAAAATGTGCCATTTTATTATTGCTAAGTGAAGTATGTCTCGTTTCCTGCTATAATTATTTCTCAGTCAGATTACATTGTCAGCAGTTACTGCCACACTCTTGTCAGCTTAAACACAAATGTTACCGCTTACTTTTTCTTAAAAAGCAATTTAAAATGTAGGTATTTTGAAGTACTGGGCTTTCGTCTCTGAGGTCGCACAGAGTTGGACATGACTGAAGCGACTTAGCAGCAGCAGCAGCAGCAGTCTTGTATCCATAACTTTTATTTGAGATCATGTCTGTCTGAACCCAGAAGAGGCTTGCTTTGTTGCCATTTGGATCTCTGCAGGATTGTTGTCTTTTCTGGGGTTAGAAACCCCATATTTGTTACAGTCTTACCTGTGTCTTTGCTCTGTCACTCATACATTTAAACTTTAAATACATTCAGAAGTGCCAGTTGCCACTAGTGACAGAATAACACCAAACACAGGGATAATAAACATTATGTTCCCTTGATGCCTCCTGTGCAAAGAATTGATCAATGGCCTCTGTCTATCTTGGTAGTGACATGTACTCTTAAGAGCCACTCTCATTATCTTTTGGTTCAATAAACAAGCTACAACTCACTGTACTCAAGACCATTATAACAGGAATGTTCACAGTTAAAACTCGAATTCATGGCCAGGTTCCTTAGGTTGTTATTATTGGATTTTGTTTTGTTTTACTTTTGTCCCAAGAACCACTGGCATTACCTGCTGGCATGAGATCCAGGGTTTGCTGGATATTTTCTAACCTTGTGGCGTGTAGGCATCCCGGCCAACCAGTGGCATTCATGCTTGCGTTATTTTACAGTCCATCTTCTCATTGCATATGTGTCATTTTCCTGAACTTTTTTTGGCAAGACTTATGGAGGTTTCACACAAGACAGACATACCACTATGTAGGCAGCTTAATATAATACTACATATTTTAGTAAAGTCATGCAGATCTCTGCTCATTTTGTCAATCTTTTGGATTCAGCCAGAAGTTTGGGTCCCTTTTTCCATCTGAATTGCAATTTAACTGCATTATGTTTCTTTGCTTTGTGAATTAAGCTTATGGAAATGAAGAGAAGATGTCCTTCAATGGTTATTATGTTTTAGGATTTTCGTGGCCATGCTTGTCAGTCTTTTGTTAGAGAATGTCACCCTCAGTTACTTTAGGAAAGGGTCATTCATTAACTTTGCAGATGTCAAAGTAATTTTCCTTCTCTGTATTTTTCAGCTATACTGACTTCTGTTGAAATCATTCAGAGCTGAGGACATGGACCTTTGGCAATGTGAGAAGATATTGTACAGTATATTTTAAATCTATGAAATTCATAGTTCTGATGCTTTTGGCCACAGAGCATCGTTTTATCACTTCTGGAAAATGTTTATTCCAAAACAGCTTTAATGGCCCATATGTACACTCAAGGTTCTGTAATGTAATCTCAAGGTTATTACTCTGACACCAGCTTGCTGCTATGATTTCAAAGCACATAAGTAAAGGTGCTTTTTAGTGTGCAGTCTACAGCCAGAGCTTACGTAGTTGCTGATCTCCAGGTTTTGATGTTTCTAAAGTCTGGGTGGATTTATATTTCTTTTCACTTTTCAGTACAGAAAATTTGGTTATTATTTCCAGTGAAGCTTGTTTTCCTTTTGTTTTTTTTTCTTCTTCCTTCCATTTCAGCTACTGCAATGCTTTGTTTCACACTTGATTTGTAAAAATTTTATATATATATTTAAAATGTGCCATTTTATTATTGCTAAGTGAAGTATGTCTCGTTTCCTGCTATAATTATTTCTCAGTCAGATTACATTGTCAGCAGTTACTGCCACACTCTTGTCAGCTTAAACACAAATGTTACCGCTTACTTTTTCTTAAAAAGCAATTTAAAATGTAGGTATTTTGAAGTACTGGGCTTCTACTTCATTGGACTAGATGTGTACAGCAATAAGCAGGTTTTCAAATCCAGTACTTAGTTTGTGTACAAATGTAATTATGTTCATTGTGTATATATTATACAATGAGCACACGTAATGTAAGTATTAAAGGCTACTTACTATTGTTTAAATGCAAATGTTCATATCTCATTTCTTTTTTATCATGTTAAATAAATGTTGATGTTCTTAAATGACTTGTGTTAGAATTTTTGCTCTTCCCATGTCAATGGAAAGTCTGAGACTTTAAGAGACTTCTCAATGAAAAAGTAGTCTGTTAATCTCATTGCAGACAGCACCAGAACAGAACTGTATCTGTCGTCCACTTGAAGCTGAGAGAGAGAAACTGACTTGGCCACGATCACTTTATGCTTAATGACAAAATCTGCACCAGAATAAAGTTTCTCTGCTCTTTCAACACCAGTGGGCAAATTTAGTTTTGTCAAGTCTTTTGTACCTACTTCCTCTTTCCGTTGGTTTTGGTGTCATAGAAAGTAGCTTCTAGCATCTCGCTCTACTTAGGGGATTGGACTTGGGGTGGGGGCGGGGGCAGCCAGTCACTTCTCTGACCTGGGTAACGAGAAACCGTTTCATCATCATAAGCAAGACCCTCAGAGATCTTTTTCTCTTACAACACATTCTCTGCAGATGTTCACGCTCTTCAAAATCAATTACATTTCCTTCCCTGTATAACCTTTTGTTCAGGCTATATATTGTTCCCAGAGTAGAAGGAAATGTGATGCTTTGGGATTCTTATATAACATGGTTGAAACTAAATCGGCACTGGTCAGTCTTTTTTTTTTTCATGCTATATTAAAACAGATTTAGATTTAATTTAAAATGCACATGTATGAGAAGTCATCCAAACAGAGAAATACACAAAATGAAGTGCAAATAGATAGTCTGTAATGTAGGAGGTGAATGAAAAGAGAGGTATAAATGGGAGTAAAATGTATAGCTCTGTCTGTCCATATAAACATGATTACATGTGTTACCTATTTCTGAAGATGGCTTCTCAAAGGAAATAGTCAACGGATGATAATTTCCCTTTAGTCATGATACAGAGATTGTTGTCAAGTTTTTATGGGTATATTGAGGTTGAAAGTTGATGTTATTCTTTGGGTTTCATTTAGGTATTTTTGTGCAGTGTTTGTCTTTATGTTTGACTGGTGTGTGTGGTATGTTACTTTTAATTTACTCTAAGCACATTTTTTGAACTGTTGCAAGAAGGAAAAAATGTCCTATTCTGAATATGTGGACGCCAGGGAGAATTTGCAGAAAGCAGTATAAAGTAGTTGTAGCTCTTCATTCTGGCTTTCAGTGTTTCAGAAAGCCAGATGAAAATCATATATTTATAAACAGTAAGTCAACACAGGTATTTGTTACAGAGGGACTATTAGTATGCTTTAAAAACATGTACTAAATCAGTACTTTCTATCTGACCTAAAGCTCACCTTTCCCAACTTTCTCCTCTTATCGGAGAGGTGCATAGAGAGCTCAGGAAGTCCCAAGGCTCATGGTAAGGAGGGCAGGCAGACTGGTAAGGCCATTACACCAAGTTGGGGGGTTTAGGGGTTACCGTAAGGGCCACCTCTCAGGCATGGAATTAAGCTTTAGAGTTCAGTGCGTGGCTAGTTGGGTTGGTTTCTCAGTCATCACATCCATGTACCTCACCCATCCCCAGTGATTTGACAGTTGACAGCCATAGGGTGGTCAAAAAGTAAACAGGTTGGGAATTCCTTGGTGGGTCAGATTCCAAGCTTCCTTCGCAGGGGGCGACAGGTTTAATCTTTGGCCAAAGGGAAAAAAAGGAAATAGATAACCATTTTAAAGAGATCTGCAAATTTCTCTGGTTTGATACCTTCAAAAGTTTTTTTATTTTTAATATTTAGCTTAGCTGCATCAAGTCTTAGTTGTGGCACTTGGGATCTTCCATCTTCATTGCAGCATGCAGGATCTTTTTGTTGTTGTTGTTGTTTTTTCTAGTGGCAGTATGTGAACTCTTTAGTTGTGGCATGTGGGATCTAGTTCCCTGGCCAGGGATCCAACCCAGGCCCCCTGCACTGAAAGTGCAGAGCCTTAGCCACTGAATCACCAGGAAATTCCTCTACAAAAGTAGTTTTAATAATCACGTGCCCCTTTGTACATTTTAAGTTTGATATCCACAATTTTTCATAAGTTAGAATAGTTAAAAAGAATGCAGTTTCTAGCATGCTGTAAATATTAACTTTTAAAATAAACCTGTTACCTCAATTTTTGTAAATGTACCCAACAGAGTCTACATACTATTTTGGTACATATATCTACCATTTTTAACTGTACAAACCAGCCTTTTAATTTTTGTTGTTGTGTGTGTGTGTGTGTGTGTGTGTGTTTAGCTGCACCATACAGCTTACAGGATCTTAGTTCCTTGACCAGAGATTGAACTTGGACCACGGCAGTGAAAGCCCCGAGTCCTAACCACTGGACCTCCAGGGAATTCCCATAGCTAATATTAATCAAGGGCTAACTTCATCTAACTTTACAGTTTCTAAATTTACTAGGGCACTATTACTCATTACCTTGTTTGAGCAGTGTTTTTAGACTGGGTCACAGTTTATCATGTATCAGAATCACCTGAAAAGCTTGCTAAAACACAAATTGCTGAGCCGCATCCCTAAAGTTTCTTATTCTGTCTGTCCGGAGTGTGATCCAAAAATGTGAATTCTAATTCTTAACAGGTTTCCAGGTGATAACTGATGCCTGTACTCCAGAGACCACACCTTGAGAAGTTACGATATAGAACAAGGTTCTGTGTTGCTCATTGAGTTTTTGTGTTCATTGAGTTTTTGTGTTGTTCATTGAGTTACATGTGGTGGTAAAAGGGGCTTCAGGATAAATTCAGTTTTTATTTATGAAGGTGTGCATCAGTCAGTTCAGTTGCTCAGTCATGTCCGACTCTTTGCAACTGAAAGGTTGTTGTTGAATCACGACGCCGGGATTCTCGGCCCCCAGAGGAGAAGAATTCAATCTGGGGCCAGAGACGAGGCTTGATCGCTCAGAGCTTTTGTGTAATAAAGTTTTATTAAAGTATAAAGGAGATAGGGAAAGCTTCTGACATAGGCATCAGAAGGGGGTAGAAAGAGTACCCCCCTGCTAGTCTTCAGCTGGATGTTATATAGTCACCAGCAGTCTGTTAATGAAAGAAAGGAATGTCTCAAAACTTAGAATGGCACCAGGCCCCTCACCCATAAGATGTATTTTGGGATAACCTTAGCTCTAAATGGTTTATCTTGGGCCATAAAATGATTAACTTGAATATTGAGGAAGGGCAGATCACCATATAAATAGTTTCATTTACATAGATTAGAGGAATGTTATTGGAGTAGGACATACTGGTTTATCAAGTAGGTTCTGGGCCCAAAAGGCGGAACCGACTTGAAGACAGAGTTTGGGGTAAATGCACAGTACATTAGCATAGCTTAAGATAAACATTTCCATAAGAAAAAGGCAATGGTTAACTTCAAGTGAAACTAGGTGTCATTATAGCAACACAGAATTTTAAGAGAAACCTCTTTTTAAATTTGTATAGAGTCTGGGCCCAAAAGGCGGAACCGACTTGAAGACAGAGTTTGGGGTAAATGCACAGTACATTAGCATAGCTTAAGATACACATTTCTATAAGAAAAAGGCAGTGATTAACTTCAAGTGAAATTAGGTGTCATTATAGCAACACAGAATTTTAAGAGAAGCCTCTTTTTAAATTTGTATAGAGAAGGAGAAAATATCTCTAGTTTGTTTCCTCCTGCCGCTTGAGAGATAAAATGTCTGACACTTGCAGGCTATTTCCTCCGTTTGGAGACCCCTGGCCTTCCTGCCTGTTACCCTCTCACAACCCCATAATTCGCAGCACGCCAGGCCTCCCTGTCCATCACCAACTCCCAGAGTTCACTCAGACTCATGTCCATGGCGTCAGTGATGCCATCCAGCCATCTCATCCTCTGTCGTCCCCCTTTTCTTCCTGCCCCCAATCCCTCCCAGCATCAGAGTCTTTTCCAATGAGTCAACTCTTCGCATGAGGTGGCCAAAGTACTGGAGTTTCACCTGTAGCATCATTCCTTCCAAAGAACACCCAGGGCTGATCTCCTTCAGAATGGACTGGTTGGATCTCCTTGCAGTCCAAGGGACTCTCAAGAGTCTTCTCCAACACCACAGTTCAAAAGCATCAATTCTTTGGCGCTCAGCTTTCTTGACAGTCCAATTCTCACATCCATACATGACCACAGGAAAAACCATAGCCTTGACTAGACAGACCTTTGTTGGCAAAGTAATGTCTCTGCTTTTCAATATGCCATCTAGGTTGATCATAACTTTCCTTCCAAGAAGGTGTGCATAGAGTGTAGAAAAACTAAGACAAATAATGTAACAACTTAGAGATGTTCTATCCCTAGGCCCAAAGAGTTAATGGAAGAAGCAGATAGAACCCATAGAAGAGAGTCATTTGAAAGGAGCCTTACTCTGAGAAACCAAGCCAGCTTCAGTGAATGCACCCTGCAAAGATGAGGTAGGGCAAAAAATCTATGGCTCTGTCTTACTGCCAGGGCTCCCACTGGCTGAACCCATTGAGATTCGGAGGTCACAAGAGCTGTGTTGGGTGTGGCTGGGAACTCCTGAGGGTTTCCTGAACCTTCTTAGAAGATCTTTGCAGTCAAACTGCTTTCATAATAACACTAGGATTGTTGTCCAGTCGCTGTCATGTCCAACTCCTTGTGACTCCACAGACTGCAACACACAGGCTTCTCTGTCCTTCACCATGTCCTGCAGTTTGCTCAAACTCATGTCCATTATTCGGTGATGCCATCCGATCATCTCATTCTCTGCCACCCCCCACTAAGATGGTATTTGTCTTTTTCCACTTTCATTCTCTCAGTAGTGAATAGTGGCGTTTTCCAAAGGCTATCTGTCTTGTGATACTTCAGCAGCTTGAGTGCAGAAGGAAATGTGAAAATCCACCTATCTTCTGTTAATTCTGATAGAAAAGGGCATTACAATGCAAAGCAATTTTTAATTAAAAAGTATTTATGTTAACATGTAGAGAAGGAAATGGCAACCCACTCCAGTGTTCTTGCCTGGAGAATCCCAGGGATTGGGGAGCCTGGTGGGCTGCCGTCCATGGGGTCGCACAGAGTCGGACAAGACTAAAGGGACGCAGCAGCAGCAGCAGCAGCATGCTAACATGTAGTGGGTTTATTACCATAATTTTTGATGAAGAAGTAAATATTTCAAACATGTTTCAGCTTTAATTTCTATTGCCATAAATTCTGATAAGATATAAGTTACAAAACAAGCTATGTAGAGTCCTTGATAGTTGTTTAATATGGGAGAATTGTGAGACCCAAAAGTTTGAGAACCCCTTATATTGTCCATCTGTACTCATATAGAAAGGATCATAAAGAAGGCTGAGTGCTGAAAAACCGATGCTTTTGAACTGTGGTGCTGGAGAAGACTCTTAAGAGTCCTTGGACTACAAGGAGATCCAACCAGTTCATTCTGAAGGAGATCAGTCCTGAACTGGAAGGACTGATGCTGAAGCTGAAGCTCTAATACTTTGGGCCACCTGATTGAATAGCAGACTCATTGGAAAAGACCTTGATTCTGTGAAAAACTGGAGTTAAAAGAGAAGAGGGCAGTGGAAGATGAGATAGATAGCGTCACTGACTCATGAAAATGAATCTGAGCAGTCTGGGAGACAGTGAAGGACAGAGGAGCCTGGTGTGCTACAGTCCATGGGGTTGCAAACAGTTGGACACAACTCAGTGACTGAACAAAAAAACAACATATATTCCATAGAAGTCAGCCTCCTGTTGCAGGGCATAAGTTGAAAACTTTGATAGGGGGAGGAGATACCAGCCCATCTTCCCAAGGACGGTGCTTCTTGGAGTCAATACTTGCAGATCATCACCCGTCTGCTCCTTGAACTGGAAGCCTCAGTGTCTATGAGTCATCCAGAGCCTGTGAGTCCCTCTTGGGCCCTTCTGGCTACAAATCATTAATGAAAAATGACTCAGAAAGCTGCCATACAGACATACAAAGGTGTAAAAAGGCTGAGAATTTTTACTTTATTCCTCATACCCGATTCATACTTTCTTATCTCATTAGCCTTGGGTGATTTACAAAAACATAGTTAAAATATTTAACAGTACTTTCCTGGTGGTCCAGTGGTTAAGACTTCACCCTCCAGGGGGTGCAGGGTTTGATCCCTAGTTGAAGAACTAAGATCTCACATGCTATGCAATGCAACTAAAAAAAAATATAGTAAAATATAATTCTGTTAAATTTACAAAAAACATTTTTTTGTAAATATAGACATGTCATTCCATGACAACATGGAGTAGCAACCATGAAAGAATCCATTACATGGTCTACCCAAATGATATTATTTGCTAACTGTGATTTCTGCACAGACATTTGTGTCACCTGTAAGAAATTGCTATCCTCTGACTGTTGGGGTGTCTGGTTCCACCCAACATAAGATAAATAGACTCAGCCCTTTGGATGACAATTAGCAACTTAAGCTGTTCAGAAACTTGTTCAGTATATGCCTGAAAGTAGCAGATGCTCAAAGGATCGGTAACTTTTTTTTTTGGAGACATCTCTCACCAAGGTCCTTCCCAAGGGTGCTGGGGTTGTGGAGACATTTGGACTGCCAAGAGCAGGCCTGAAATGGAGGTCATGTCTGTAACCTCTTATGGGAAAGTGACAGGGATGTAATCGAGTTGCTGGAATTTCAAACAAACTGGCTGCTAGGTGCTTCCCCCAACACTGTCCACAAGCAAGGAGAAGGGAAGCAGGCTGCTTCCAGTAAGTTAGTTCCCTGATCTAACCTGAAATTTACAAAAGAAAGAATACAGGCATTCACTAAACATATGCATTATCCCTGGTAAGCCAAGATAGACAAAACAGTGAGGTGTCTTTTTTTAATGTATCGGTTTGGAAATGGTGCCCCCCCCCACAAAAAAATGCAATCCATAATCCACGTTGTACATTTCAAAATTTGTTAAGAAGTAAACTACAATATTATATGTCTGTTGTCTCAATGAAGCTGGGGGAAAATTTTTTTTAGAGCCTTGTCAATGGTTTTTCTTAATTTATTTCAATTGGAGGATAATTACTTTACAATATTGTGGTGGTTTTTGCTATACATCGGAAGCTGGGAAATTTTAAAACGGCAGATCTCAGGTTAACTATTCTTAACATGCCCATGGGCTTCCCAGGGGTGGTAGTGCTCAAGAACCAGCCTGCCAGTACAGGAGACATTAAGTGACTGTGGATTAGATCCTTGGATCGGGAAGATCCCCTGGAGGAGGGCATGGCAATCCATGCCAGTATTCTTGCCTGGAAAATTTCTTGGACAGAGGAGCCTGAAGGGCTACAGTCCATAGGGTCGCATAGAATCAGACATGACTGAAGCGATTTAGCACGCATGCACAGCAAAGGCATATACTCAAATAGAGATAGGCTGGGACTTGGGACCCAGGACTTATCAGGCGGTGTAGTAGTAAAGAATCTGCCTGCAATGCCGGAGATCTGGGTTCTATCCCTGGGTCGGGAAGATCCCCTGGAGAAGCGAATGGCAACCCACTCCAGTATTCTTGCCTGGAGAATTCTATGGATAGAAGAGCCTGGTGGGCTGCAGTCCATAGGGCTGCAAAAGTTTGGTCATCAAAGAGCACGCAGGCGTGTGACCAGCGTGCTTGCACCATGTGACAGCTGGGAACCTTGGGAGCCTTTGCTGAAGTGCAGAGTGTGACCACCTCCTCGAGCCACAGAATACAAAGAAACTATAAAGGACTAAAAATAACCTCGGTCCTGGCAACTCTGAACAATAAGGTACAAAAAGGCTACAAACCAACGTCCACTTCCGGAGTGCCGGGAGCAAAAAAAGCAGGGTACTGCGCATGAGCCCTGCACACAGCACCACCAAGGGGTGGGCAGACCACCTAAGCCACGCCCTGTGCCCCACCCACCTATCTGCCCCTACCCTCACCTTATTTAAGGAACCAGCCAGCTCTCCTCGGCACCTGTTTCTAGTTTTCAGTCTCCGGTGGTTCTCGTCTCACTTCTTGTCAGTTTCTATTGCCTGAAAAGCCCAAGGACCCAGGTCAGTAACAATTCAGGGTTGGTGGCAGTGTCCGTTGATAAAATGTTTCGAAAGTATTTAAAGACGTATCTTTAATCTACTTCTGCGAGTTTTTCTTAGAAAAAAATAACCGAGCGAGTACCCAGAGGCATTTTGCAGTTTATTTTTTTAGTGGTTTAAATTAAGGCAGAACTTCGCTGGTGGCTCAGACGGTAAACCGTCTGCCTACAATGCTGGAGACCCGGGTTCGATCCCAGGGTCGGGAAGAACCCCTGGAGAAGAAAATGGCACCCCACTCCAGTACTCTTGCTTGGAAAATCCCATGGAAGGAAGAGCCTGGTAGGCTGCAGTCCATGGGGTCACTAAGAGTTGCACACGACTGAGCGACTTCACTACTCACTATCTATTCATCTTATGCCCTAAGAAGCCCAGCGGAGAAGTATCTAGCGGCTGGCTGGAGACTTGGGGTTGCTGTGAAGGAGCCCAGCTCCCCGCTCCTTGATGCCTGTGCCTGAGGCCACCTGTGGGGAGCAGGAAGCCTAGGAGGGAGGCAGAAAGTGTTAATCGCTCAGCCGAGTCCGACTCTGCGACTGTCTGTGACTCCATGGACTATATAGCGAACCGGGCTCCTCTGTGCATGGGATTTTCCAAGCAAGAGTACTGGAGTGGGTTCCATTCTCTTCTCCAGGGAATCTTCCTGACCCAGGGATTGAACCGTGTCTCCTGTATCACAGGCTGATTCTTTACCGTCTGAACTACTAGGGAAGCCAACCTTAAAGGTGTCTGGAAAAGGAAGTGCTTATTTTTCCAGCTTTTGGAACAAAGGAGGGCAGTGAGAATGGAGTCGTAGTGGGTGTTGAATGACTCAAAGGGCAGTATCCCGCGACTTACCTGTCCGTCTTTGAACTGTTCAAATAGAGAATATGCATTTCTTTTGTTGTAGTTAATCTATGAAAGCAGTTCACTGTATATTTAGTGGAAAGGGTAGTTGATAAAATAGTATGTTTCATAGGACTCTCTGTTAAAAATACACGTGTATACTATACATTTGCAGAAAAACCTGATATATATGATATGTTAATTCTGGATCCTTAAAGACTTCAACATTCTCTGAATTTTTTTTTGGCAAGCATTCATGCCTTAGTTTTAGAATAAGGAAAGAAAATAGATCCACATTTTTATTTACTTTTTTAAATATTCGTTTATTTAATTTATTTTTGGCTGGGCCTTCATGGCTGTTCCTGGGCTTTCTCTAGTTGTGGCCAGTGGGGGCTGCTCTTTGTTGCTGTGTCGGGCTTTTCACCGTGGTGGCTTCTCTTGCGGAGCACGGGCTCTAGGGCGCGTGGACTTCAATAGCTGCTGTGCGTGGGCTCAGTAGTTCCCACTCTCAGGCTGTAGAGCTCTGGCTTAGTAGTTATGGTTCATGGATTTAGTTGTTCCACAGCACGTGGAACCTTCCAAGACCAGGGCTCAAACCCATGTCCCCTGAGTGGCAGGTTGCCAGGGTCGAGCCCCAGTGGATCCAGGATGATTCGAAGGTGGAGATGGTGTCGGCGTCCTCCTTGGAAAAATACATATCTAGTTACAGATATAGAGAGATTAGAAGCGGATGATGTGGTAGGAAAATTAGTGGCGTAAAAGAGGCTGAATAACTTGGGTTACATGGAATAGCATCCATGTTCCAGATGAGAAT